>CM035783.1:11653378-11813378 GCA_020466265.1 Siphamia tubifer | reverse complement strand
AATAAATAAATAAATAAATAAATACATAAATGATAAATCTCCTTTAAAGGACAGGTGGTGGGGTTTATAATGTACTTTGTCCCACGTCGCTTCCACTACGACGTCAAAACAAGGAAAAAGAAGTGTAATGGCAAAAAAGAATGTAAATAAAAACCCAAAATTAGACGCACCCCCGGTGTCAAAGGGGGATCAAGCCAAACTGAAAGTCATGAAACATCGACAGAAATATGACATATTTTCTTTAGAAGCTTTTGTTTTGGTAGTAGCCGTATGCGTGGCACCGCTGGCAGCTGAAATGTCCCTTTGTAAGTATTTGACAGTCGGTTCCAAACATTACATTACGATACTACTACGAACTAGCATAGCCACCTAGCTAATAACCGGCTGAATATTACACTCTTTCCACTTAATTATTTAAATAATTATTTGAAACATTCACGTGCGTGTTCGGCAACCAACTAAAATCTCAGCAGGATAAACTAAATTAGGTTTGTTTCCAACATATATATGAGTTAAAGCATTCGTTAGCTAGCTGTGTTTTTGCTAGCTTAAAGCAAAAACAACACATCTATGAGGGTCCGGATGTATGAACTTCCCTCCTGGGGGTGTTTTACGGATTAATCCAGCATGTGACTACACACACACACACACATACACTGCAGCCATAACTTCAACCCTCTCACATGCTCTTTCTTCTTTACTGTTAGCCATACTGAGCACTTTATTCACATTCACTGGCCTCCTTGCGACCGAAAGATTTGGTATGGAATAGGTTTCTCGGTGGGAACGACAGCTTTGAGGTAAGATTAAGACATAAAACACAATATGAAAGTCGCAGCCTCTGTAGTGAGATTAAAATTCAAAGCCTCCACGGTTTACTTGTGTAACATACATGAGAACATGGAGTCGGATTATTACACGCATGTGCAGGCGGTTTGTGTGGCAATAGACTCATCAGAAATCATTCAGGTATTTCAGGATTTTCATTGTGTTTTGTGATAATATGTATTCCTGAAGTATGTGGCTGCAAAGTAGGGTGGGGCCAGATGAAGACTGAAAGCTGTAGATAGCAGCATCCCTTTTTTGCTCACATTTCCCAGTATCTACTTTTAAAGGATGTGCTGTGCTTGGATGAGTTGATGTGCAGCTTTTTCCACTTCTTCCTCCTCACTGCAGCTAGCTTCACGCATCCTAAGCACATTGGCCGGAAAATGGATGAGGCATTCCTGACAGTCAACAATGAGCTGGACACTAACGTCACAGTTTCCTGGGTTTCAGAGCGATGTTACCAGGTACATTTTCACCTCCTCAGATTTTTGTAATATGTGTTTTTTATGTAATGATGACAATACTGTTATTCTCTTTCTTGCTGATATGCTTCCCAGTGTTTGCACCAGAACCTAGGAGTGGTGTCTGGTGCATCAAGTCCAGGCCAACCCAGTTCAGCTCACTTTGTTGTGAGCACACAACATACAATTACACTACAGCTCAATAGTACTGAAGCCAACCATGAGCTCTGCATGTAAGTTGGGGAATGAAGACAAGCTTCCAATTCACAGAAACTAGCTATACATAAAAATCTACACATTACACATGATAATGTGCAATACTAAACAGCTTATAACTGTTAAAATCAGTTCAGTTGACAATGATACCATCAAGTCTGTATGCATCATATGTGAAAACCAATTTGTCCGGTTTATCAGCATGTTTTGCAAACTGTTTTTAATTCCTAGGTTTCCATTCCACTTTGGGGAACATGGAAATTACTCTCTCTGGGTGAAAAATCTGAAAAACTCCTCATTAAGTAACTGCTCTCTGGTCACTGATGCAGATCCTGTGAACAGCTACTTACGTGAGCTACATACACATGAATACATGACTGACATATAATATGGTGATTAATTACTCAATCACAAATGGTAGATCCATGTGATTATTCTCTGTTCACAGCAATCTTAATAGCTTTTCTTGTGCTGGTTGGATTGGCTATGATCTATGCTCTTGGAAGAACATTATTAGGGTAAGATCAAAATTCTACTTAAAGCTGTTTGTGTGGATTGTTTGAGTTCTGCAGGAAAACGACAATGTATTGACCTGAAATGTATATGTCTTGATTTCATTTGTTCTGAATGACTGAATGGTAATTCATCACTTTCTTGTTTCTCTGTGGCTTGAAGTTGTTTTGTTATGCGATAATGACTTTTAAGGACCAAATACCATTAGTGCTGTACTTCTGTATCACATGTGATAACTCATCATGTGCATGCATGTTATACAACCACATCTAACTAATTAATTATTTCTTTTCTTCTAGACTAGATACAGTGAGGGGTATCTTTTTTCAGATCACTGGCACCATGGAAACAGAGAGGCTAATTAACTCTGTAAGTGTTTCTTTGGAAAGTGTTTAACTTCATATCCATTTTTTTCCTTTTTATATAGTTACAGACTTAGGATAAAGGAGGCCATAATACAAATAAATTCACTTAAAACATTTCACTTCTATATTGCAATTACACTGGATCAATCACTGAAAAATGAAGGGATATTAAATAAACAGGAATCAGGTGTTATATGATCAATATTCCCCTCAGATCCTCAATTTATGTGTACAAAACGCAGCACTTCAATACGTATTAAACTCCCCTTTTAAACAAAAATTCTCAAAACAAACTATACATGCTTCTTGTAATACACTCTGTCATATTTGACTTTACATTCATCATTTAGGAACTGGGTTCTCCTGGCAGAACAGTTACAACAGTCACTGACAACATCCTGCCTCCCCCTCCCAGCCCCAGCAAGAGGCTCCGATCTCTGGACACATTCAGAGGGTACGTACCGTACCCCATCCTCACTCCGATTTACAGTGTTTGTTTCCAGAGATTATCTGTTATCTCTATCTATGATTAGTTCTCAGTGGTTTCTAATGAGGTTACATTCTGTCAATTTCCTTCCAGCATCTCATTAGTTGTTATGGTGTTTGTGAACTATGGAGGGGGTCGATACTGGTTCTTCAAACATGAGAGCTGGAATGGTAAGCCACAGCTGTTTTTTTTGAGGGGGGGTATGTCACAAATCATTCATGAAGTATTTTTCTAACCTATAATTTTTCTTTTTTTTTTTACTTGTTCCTTTTATGTGTTTTGTACAGTACTTTGTTCAACATTTGTTCTTTGTACATATGTCAACATATATTAAATAATATCATCCTATATTATATATTCTTTAAATAGATTTTATATTGGCTTTTTACTTTTGTTAGGTCTTACAGTTGCAGATCTAGTGTTCCCTTGGTAAGTGCTTTTTTTTTGCTAAAGAAAAGAAAAATTACATTTGTCATGATGAATTTTTACCTCTACCATTGAGGTTTTGTTTACATCTTGGGTTGTCAGTCTGTTAGCAAGTAAACTCAAAAGGTTATGGATATATTTGGTTACATTTTCAGAAAATGTTGATACTGGCACAAGGCACAAAGGATTACAATTGTTTTTTTGGTGGGGGGCACGGACTGATCTGCTTTGGCAGAGGCCTGTTAATTTTTTTTTTTAATGCAACAGTTATATTTCTCATTCTGATGGCAGCAAATGGGTCTGATGATGCATTGATCATTCTTCTATTCTAGGTTTGTCTTTATAATGGGGACATCCATTGCCCTTTCAATCAACTCCCTGCTGCGTTCAGGTACAAGTCGTAGCTCAGTGCTGAAAAAAGTTGTGTGGAGGAGCCTGCAGCTTTTCATCATCGGTGTCTTCATCATTAACCCAAACTACTGCAAAGGAGCACGTAAGTATGAATGCACTTGGTTTATAGTGGTTCATAACAGAAGATGTTTTGTGTCCACTTATTGTTCTGTGAAGTAGGGATGCAATGGTACGTGGGGGAAACTGTGTACGATTCAGTCCTCCCTGCATGTGATAATCTACCCTTGTGGATCACAGAATTTTGGTTTTGCAAATGATTTTGTGTTGGTGTTTTATATACTGCTTTACAGGCCACTTGTGTGTACCTGTACATGCCCTCACAAGCCTGTCTCTCTCTGGTCATGTATGTGAGCACACAGTGTGTGAAAACCCGGCCCCTCAATGACAGAAAGTGGACAGAGGTGTACATTAGACCTGTGATACGACCTATGATTAAACACATTGTCTACACAATACTGACTCGGTGCATGACTCTGACTTGCATACAATACTGTGAAAGGAAATAAGTGTGGTAAATAACCATGGTGTTTTTATACCACAGTTTTCTTTTACATCCCTATGCAGAACAGGAATTTCTTTATTGGAAAAGAGCCCCCTTCAGGCATTATGTGTGCACGTGCCTGTTTTATATGACTGTATAAAGGTCATCAAGAAATTAGAAAGGGTTCTATTGTTCAGTACAGAAAATTTTATTTCATCCAGTACAGTGATATAATTTGTTCTTACTGTGAAATTCAGTTTTTGCTGAGAAACAAATTAAAAAAACAATTTTGTAAGAAAAAAACCTGTTCTTTTTAAGTACAACACACAAACCAAATCCAAACTGAAACCATGGCCCAAAAACCAAGGTATGGACTGAATTTTGGGGTGCCTGTACTGTTGCACCCCTACTATGAACTGTGCAGTGTTCGCTCCAGTTCAAGGAACTATCTACAAATGATTCTGTCCCAATGATAGGCCAATGCAAAATGGCTACAAGGGGAAATCGCAGCAGTTTTGTGTCTGGTTAGTTGCTCTCCACATTTCAGTATGTAGAATAGTCTGTAATAAAGACTGCACAGAGAAAACCATGTCTGTAATTAACAGAGGGAACAAAGAGGCCAATTTTGTGTCAAATGGATTTTCCATGAGTTATAGCAGCAAAGTGCATTCTTACACTACTCTCTTTACCACAACAGTATCATGGGACAACTTGCGGATCCCGGGTGTGTTGCAACGTCTGGCTTGGTCTTACTTGGTTGTAGCCTGCTTGGATCTGTTGGTGGCAAGAGCTCACCTTGACATCATTTCCATGGTCAGTAATCCTCTGCATGTTTGTCTTATTACCTTACACTAGACCTGGGCAAAATAAGGCCCAGGGGCCACATGCAGCTCAATAGCTGGTCCTGACTGGTCCACATGAGGTCACAGGCAAATTAAAAATCAATGCAAATATATAACATACAGCTTTTATTTTGAAGAATCTGCTAAATTAATGGGTTTTTTTTTTCACACACAGCATAAGGCTTATGCACCATATTGGTTTGTTGCTCAGTTTCAGCCCATTCATGTCAGCTAACACCAAAAAATGAAAGAAAAATTGATTAAGAATGCACAGATTTTAACAAAACGTGGACTTCTAAGTATTTCTTTTTATTGAACTCAAAACACAAACAAATCTGCAGTTAGGGTTTTTTATGTAAAGTTAATATACATTTTCACATACGTTTTTGTAAATATTCATTAAATAGTTGTATTCATTTTAGAATTTTGTATACATTTTCAATGTATTGTTTCATTTATCTTTTTTTTTTTTTTTTTTTAAAAGATAATGAACAGAGCCACGGGTGAATTGATCCGGCCCTTTAATAACTATCAACATTTCTCATGTGGCCCCATAGGAAAATGAATTGCCCACCCCTGCCTTACACTAATATACCGTCATATTTAACTGGTTGACCATAACTGTAAATATTTGTCTTTCCTTCTATAAACATAAAAAAATATTCTGATTAATGCATTTGGGGCAAATGCTTATGTGTTTGTAGGGAGAAAAATATATTTACTCTGTTTGCTTTGTAAATCTTTTTCTTCCAGGAGGCCTGGTGGTCCCGTGGCCTTGATATTCTGCTGTACTGGCCAGCCTGGCTGTGTGTGCTTCTGATGGAGGTCATCTGGCTATGCCTTACTTTCCTGCTTCCTGTACCAGGCTGCCCAACGTGAGTTACAAACGAATGATGAATTATCCATATTCTTTTACAATTTATTTAGCTAACCATTCTAATAAAATATGCTCACAGTTCATCTGTGCTATTTTAAACAGAGGCTATTTAGGTCCAGGTGGGATAGGGGATATGGGCCAGTTTGCAAACTGCACTGGAGGAGCTGCTGGTTTCATTGACCGCTGGCTGCTGGGAGAAAAGCACATTTATCAGAATCCCTCTTCACGGGTTAGTAAACAGGACAACTGCCCCAAACATAATTGTACTAGGCACTTTTATTCTTCTTCACTTAGAACCACAAAACCAAGGGTAGTTCTGTGTCACAGACTTCCAGGTGTTTACAAAAATCTATTTTTATTTTCATTTTGATCAAGGTTATTTATGCAACCCATGTGCCATTTGATCCAGAAGGTGTTCTTGGCAGCATCAACTCTATCCTCATGGCTTTTCTTGGATTACAGGTCTGTGTGTTTTTTTGTCCTTCACTGCTAAATCTTTGATATATAATGATTTGAAAATTGATGGAATTGTGAAGTTACTTGGATTTAATTTGTGAGAACAAATAAAGTTCATCTTGTTGCATTTTCTATTTTCTAAGGCGGGAAAGATCATCTTACATTACAGGGATGTCCACACAAGTATTATGTCAAGGTTCCTTATATGGGGTTTCTTCTTGGTAAGAACTTTGACTTGCTGTTTTGTTTTTTTAAATTATGCTTATCTCTAATGTTACATTTAAATATGTAGAATTATTCAATGCATTGCAGTCTTTTAGTCACAATGTACATGCCCTTTCATGGACACATTTCTTACAAGGACGCAAATCACCTTTGGGACAAAATAATGAACTCTGTTATAACACACAGGGAGTCATATCAGCAGTTCTGACAAGATGTTCTACAGATCAAGGCTTCATTCCTGTCAACAAGAACATGTGGTAATATTTGATTTTATACTTGTATGTCCTCTGTATGATGCAAGCATTGACTTGAGTTTGAAAAAAAGCTTGATGTTTACAGTTAAAGTAGGAAATTCTCGATTTGTTTAATGGTGTGGAACACATCATACACAATGTGGACTTTGTAATACATGGTAGTACTTCTTAATTGCTCTGTATGTTGTATATGTGTGTTTTTTGTTGTTGTTTTTTTTACAAGACTTGTGTGGCGTTTTCTGTGTCTTGTGTGGTTAAACCTTCATGGATGGATATAAATACAATGCAGTAGGAGGTTGTGTTTTTTTAATAGTGCTGTGTGTTTCTGTGCTTTTGACACCTAGGTCTTTGTCCTACGTGACCACACTGGCTTGTTTTGCATTTGTGCTGCTGGTACTCGTCTACTACACAGTGGATGTGAAGAAATGGTGGTCCGGAGCCCCTTTCTACTACCCTGGTGAGAACATGCCTAAATACAGACTAAAACAAGCTATGAATGCAGTTTTTAATATCAATTTCTGTGAACCTGGATCGAGCTGTTTTTCCTTAATGTGTGTGTGTAATTCTAGGTATGAACTCCATCCTTGTGTATGTGGGTCATGAAGTCTTTGAGGACTACTTCCCCTTTCGCTGGAGCATGGTTAACAGCCAGTCTCATGGCGAGCATCTCACACAAAATCTGGTGGCTACTTCTTTTTGGGTCTTCATTTCTTATGTGCTTTACAGGAAAAAGATTTTCTGGAAGATTTAGAAGTAAGGGCTTCAAATGGGACATACAGAACCAGATGGCATTGTTTACATCAGAACTGCTGGAATCAGAATGTATAAGGCTGACTCATTATGGTAAAACTTAAGATGATTGTTTTGAAATGTGGGTTTTCTAAGCTGCAATCCTCTTCTAGTTCTTTAGTTTTTCAATTTTTAAATTCTACATTATAAGACCATGAATGGCTATTAAGGCAATTTCCAGATACTTGTGAAGCCAATGACTCAGGAAAAACTCACCACAGGCCAGAGGTTGATCAGTTAATCTGTTGTTTACTTAAGTGAGTGTTCTCAGAACTGTTTTTATCCCTCATTTCACACTGTACACTGCAGCAGCACATTGTTGTTGACTTCCCCTTTGGAGAATCCCTGTTTTCATCTTAAGAAGAACTGATATTGTTACTCTGAAAGTGAAGTGGCTTTTATGAGACTGAGTCGTTAAAGACAAACTGGAGAAACTAAATTAGCTGATGTGAAAGTTCTGCAAATAATTCTGTCAGATCTTTCCCTAATTTTAATCTTATTTCCTGATAAAGCTATATTTGTACTGAGACAGTGATTGCTCCTCTTAAGTGCATATGATGATTTATGTACTCTAGTGCACGAAGTAAGTCATATAAGTACCTATGGAAAGACAGCATATTTAGCTTAGCTTGTTTTCATGTCTTGTTTGCAAAGAATTTTCAAAAACCCAATTTTTTTTTTTCAAATTTATGATCATTCGATTGACCATTAGTTTTGGCAAGAATTATTTGCCTTTCTCATGCCAAACAGTTGCTGCTTTTAAGTAATAATTTTTTTTACATATTTTGTGCAATGTGTTGTGAATGTACACATTACAAAATCCTTCTATGTATTACTTTTGTATAATATTGTAATTGTGACATCTGTCACAACACAAATGTGACCCTGTCTGTCATTAGCAGGGAATGTAAGTATGCACTAAATCAACATTTTGAATAACATGCTCCCTCTGAACAATATCTTAATGCTGAGAACTTTTGGATAATTTCTTTCTATCCCATTCCTCAGTGATGATTTTAAATTGTCAAGCTTTTATACATTTAATTTTTTTATATTCATAATTTGAATATATGTTTATGTAATAAAATATTCCCAAACAATATTGCTGTTATGTAAAGTTAATAAATGAGTGTCATTGTGGTGTTCTTTAATAGATGTGTTTAAGAACACTTATATCTGTTGTCATTGTGAAAGTGCAATGATATATATATATATATATATATATATATATATATATATAAACAGGCAAGGTGTTGCAATTGCTGCACAGTCTGATTGCGGAAGGAGTTGTGAAGATATTTATTTAACTGTATTAAAGGCAAGAATGGTTGTTAGCGCTGAAACTATAATACATTATATGAATATAAGATAAACGTGTAAGATCGTGTGTGAATAGACAGAGTAAGTACTCGTTTTTTCTTGAACACATTGATATATATTCTAGCTGTGTCTCCCAGCTCAGCTAGAGAGGTGTAGCTTGCTTTATTGCACAATCAGGCGTGGGAATCTAGTTACAGTGTGGGTACCTTGTGAAAAAAAGCATTTTGTGAGGGTGCCTCTTAATCTCGCGATAGAATTGGGTTCTTGCATTCATGTCTATTGTGAGAGTTTTTCCGTTCTCGCGTGAATACGGAACTTTCCCACGCCTGTTGTTTTGGCGTCTGCCCTCTGCCTGTCGGCCTTCCCTCCCCCTTTTCTCACCCCTTTGCCCCGTCACACCTCCCCCTCTTTCTCTCCCTTCTTTCCTTCCCGTCTGGTTTCACTGTTGTGCCGTTGGCTTTGGTGAGGGGCTGGGGGAGGGATCTCGCGATTGTTGGACTTTTTCGGAAGGGGGGAGAGTTATTTGGAAGATGGCGCCCGTTGTTACGGGGTAAGTGCTGAAATGTAAAGTGTAACGTTATTGTAAAAAAAAGTTGTGTTGTGTTGTATTAAAGCGTGGCGATTCGCCTCCCTTTGAGAGGTGGTTGTGGGTGGTAATCCCGCTGTCTTTGCCTCTGTAAACTGACCCCACATTGTGTTACTTTGTGACTTGATGTGGGGTCAGTTGTTCCAAACTATTCCTCATAGTACCGTCAGTTTTCGCTGCCTTTATCTGTCCGTAACCTTAAAAACCCACGTTATGTCATTAATTCTTTTGGCAAATCGATTTTTACTTGTTGTAACTGATTACTTTGTATTCACATATGTTAGTGTAGTACTCACTATGTAAAGTAATACCCCCTACAAACTACTCAGACCTCAGACATGTGTAAATGTTAAGAAATGGGCTCCTTCAAACATTTCACCGTTGTAGTGGTTTATGACTAAATGTCATTTTTTTCTCAATTGCCTGTGTTAAAGTGACACCAAACTACCACCAAAGAAATAAGCCTACCCAGCTCTTATTGTGGTTTAGTTACGCACCATTGTGATGTTAACATAAAATACTACTTAGTCTTAGTAATCATTAAATTTTGTATTTTTATCTCTATTAGAAGTACTGCAAAACGACTCACTGAGTCTAATCTGTTTGTTGCAACAGGGAAAACCCAGACATTGTGTCCTTTGCATTGTTCTACATACATCTTCATTCCTGCTATTTCTGACATGTCAGATCCATTACTATCCTGCAGTGAAACCTTGTGTTGACACATTGCACACTGATGTTTTTATTTTGCAGGAAGTTTGGTGAGCGACCTCAACCTCAGCGTTTGACAAGGTACAGCAAATTATTAACCCCCAACAGCATGAGTAACTGCAAAAACCGACTTGAAATGTCAAAGCAAAATTAACTAGAAAAGTACTCTTCTCTGTTAACAAATGTATCTCTACGTTTTAGGGAGGCAATGAGGAATTACTTGAAAGAGAAAGATGATCAAACAGTGCTCATTTTACATGCAAAAGTGGCACAAAAGTCATATGGCAATGAGAAAAGGTTAGTGTTGTGCTGGGAAAAGCTGCATGCATTAACAATTTAGAATAGTTCAGCTCTTTCTTTTTATAATGATATATATTTTTTGTCAATTAGGTTTTTCTGCCCACCACCTTGTGTGTATCTACTGGGCAGCGGCTGGCAGAAGAAGTTAGAAAATATGGAGAAAGAAGGTTGTACAGAGCAGGAGGCTCAGCCATGTGCCTTCATTGGAATAGGGAACAGTGAGCAGGAAATGCAGCAACTCAATCTGGAGGGGAAGGTGAGTACACTTTTATATATAATAGCAAGGCACAGATTGTGTTTTGTGTTGGGCAGAGACTTATATCTTATTTCAGTCATACACCTGACTAACATAATGGTTGCTGAAGCTTCTTCTCCTCCATTAACAACTACATACAATAACAGTAACAACAAATGGGGAAAAATAATGAATCCTGTTCACTGTTTGATTACTGGTAATTGTTTCAAACATTTATCATAATAATAGATTACAATTATGTAGCGCTTTTCTATGTACACACACACTCAAAGCGCACAGTGGCACCATTATTCATTTACTCTCACATGCTCCCTCTGGTGGGGACAGAAGTGCCATTTTGCGCCTGCGACCCCTCTGACCACCACTAAACATTCATACACCAGTGTAAGCACTGGGGGCAAGGAGGGTGATGTGTCTTGACCATAGACACAACAGAGCATGACTAGGACAGAGTGGGTGCCAACCCTTTGGTTATTGGACAAGCCATTCTACCAACTGAGCCACAACTGCCCTGAGCCGAAACATTTCTAGAAATCTGCACAATGTACCTCCTATTATTTACACCCTGCTTAATGATAACTTTAGTCTCAGAGGAAGATATAAGGGAAGTGAAATGGGGACAAACACACAGATGAAAACAAACCAGACTAACCTATGTCTTTTCCTGTGTTAGCACTTCTGCACAGCTAAAACACTGTACATCAGTGACTCTGATAAAAGGAAACACTTCATGCTCTCCGTAAAGATGTTGTATGGAAACAGTGCCAACATAGGAGTCTTTCTCAGTAAGAGGATAAAGGTCATCTCCAAACCCTCCAAAAAGAAGCAGTCCCTGAAAAACGCAGATTGTAAGTGTTGGAATATGTCAACTCACATGCACACTTCAGTGCTCTTATTATATCCTGCCTATCATTCAGTGTGCAAACTTGATATATTAGTTTCACTTTTCTTCTTCTTTTTTTTTTTTTTTATCTCACTGTTACTTTTCACTCCGTCATCTGAAGTGTGTATAGCTTCAGGGACTAAGGTGGCATTGTTTAATCGTCTGCGTTCCCAGACGGTTAGTACCAGGTATCTACATGTGGAGGGAGGAAACTTTCATGCCAGCTCCCAACAGTGGGGTGCTTTCTACATCCACCTCTGTGAGTCACTCATTTGATATGTCCATTATATATTCATTAAAAGCTCAAACATTTTTATCACATTTATTTGTCTTGTTTGTTCTCTTAATTGTAGCCATCAGTTAGTATTATGATAGATATAAAGGAAATGCAGACACTATGATAGGGTTGTTTTTATCATTTCATTAACATACAGTATCTGTTCTTTTTGGTTAGTGGATGATGATGAGTCTGAAGGAGAGGAGTTTGCTGTGAGAGATGGGTACATCCACTATGGCCAGACAGTCAAACTTGTCTGTTCTGTCACTGGCTTGGCCCTGCCTAGGCTGGTATGTTTGAGTTTACATGGTTGTGTTTGTAATACTGATTGTCATATTGTGTTTTGTATATCTGTAATGATAGTATGTTTGTTTTAATTTCACAGGTCATTCGTAAAGTAGACAAGCAGAATGCATTACTGGATGCAGATGACCCTGTGTCCCAGCTCCACAAGTGTGCCTTCTACTTGAAAGATACAGATAGAATGTATCTTTGTCTCTCACTGGAAAGGATCATCCAGTTCCAGGTTTGTTTCACAAATGTGGCTTTTCATTTTTAATATTCTGGTTGTGACTCTTAACACCAGTAATGATTTTTAAACGTGGGTATGATGAGATTATTTGTCTTGCAAATATTATATACTAGAAAGCAGTGTTTGCTGAATGCATTTCATTTATGGGGCCTAGTAGAATTATTTAGTTTTGTTGCACATTCAAAATAAAGTAAACTAAACATTTGATTTTGGGCTCGCATTAGAGAAATCTATCTGCAGATTAAACCGGTTGTTGTAGAAACTTGTCAAAAACAGGGTAGGCATGATGGGTAATCACTTCATTCAACTCTCTTCACACCTTGATGTGTCTATCAGTAGAACTTGGTCAATCTGGACTCATCAGACTACATGACATTTTCCTATTGAGAAGTCTTTAATATTTATATTCTCTATTAAAGCTGTCATTCCATGGTTATTTCATTAATATTGCTGTGTTCTCCATTGTTATTGAATACATTGCGTGTTGGTTCTATTAAGAAAAACGTCCAGATTACTTTGTTTCCAGCTGTTTTTGTACGGTAGAAAAATGACTTGAGGTCAAACAACAGAGTTTTCTGGTACTTCCTCATACATGTCCATGACGCGGTGATGAGGCATCTCTGATTGGCTCAGAATGTGTGAAGGAACACTCCCCCCTCCCCTCTCGTGTTTACCTTTACCAGAGTAGCCTCCAGCTAGGTTTCATGCCGTCGCTTGTTCTGAAAACGTGCAGGGAAAAAAACGTGGCTTTATTTCCACAGAGAGCACATGAACCAGTGTGATCTGCCATTTTTTTCAAGTTTGTGCAGCAGCTACTGTGGCCCTGTCTTCGATTGTAGATGGTACTTCAGATTTACTGCAACGGAGGACGGGCTTAACCCCATATGGGTGATGTTAAGGTCCATCGGACATCTTTCTGGGTCCCTCGTTCCTCTTGTTATTTTCTGTGAATGCGGTATGCAGCCAGTGGAGGTGACAAACCAAAGGCAGCATGTGTTGTTAACTCAGGGTAACCCATCAGATTCCAAAAGGAGCGTGGAAAAGTGGTTTTCAGCAGAATGACACCTTTAAACTGATGGTTGTTTAAGAAGCGAGAATCAGATAGGGTTAAAGTTGTCACAGCTCATCTCTGTCGTAATTATCTGATGGAAGGATTTGACTATATCCTGAGGTCAAACCAGGTGGAAGCATATTTCCTTTTTGCTTAGGCAGTGTGTGTTCCCTCTTAAAGTGTGTTATGTGAGCTTGTAGAGCACTGCTATGTAGTTTCTGCTTGAAAACAGGTGTTAGCATTCCAACTTGAGAAAATATCTGTCCTTGTTGTTACCAAGCATTTCCTTGGTCCCATGGTATCACTGTCAATGATGATATGAAAGTGGGAAAACAAACTGATAGTTATTTATTTTTTTAACTTCTTTTTTTTTTTTTTCCAGGCTACACCGTGTTCCAAAGAGCCAAACAAGGAGATAATTAATGACGGGACTTCCTGGACTATCATTAGCACTGACAAGGCAGAGTACACATTTTATGAGGGCATGGGGCCTGTCCCCATGCCAGTAACGCCTGTCCCTGTCGTGGAAAGTTTGCAGGTATACAATTAACCTTTACTGTTTCTATATCGCTTGACACCAGTAGTTGAGGTAAGACGGTAACCTTCACTTTATTAAAACGCATATTACGTACACTAAGT
The DNA here is from genome assembly GCA_020466265.1 of Siphamia tubifer. NCBI lineage: Eukaryota > Metazoa > Chordata > Actinopteri > Kurtiformes > Apogonidae > Siphamia > Siphamia tubifer. The sequence goes on along the minus strand of CM035783.1, from coordinate 11,799,192 downwards.
TGGAACTTCAGTCCTTCATCCAACAAATCAGGGCAAGAGTAGCAGTGATAAAGTAATCAATAGTGTGTGTAGAGAAGTGGGTGGTTGTTGTGTGAAAAAAGAAGTGGGATGGATTGTTTGAAAGTAGTTTGTTTTTAAATCAAACATAAACATGGTGAACTCCATGAGGAAGTTTCGCTCCCAGTCTGATAGGGTTTTGAGCAACACAGCTGCGTTATGCTTTATTCACATTGGACGAGCTTTACCTTTAGGCCATTGGTAAAGTGGAATAACTGCAGTTCTTTGGCAAATTTAAGCCCATGCAAATCTACCATGGTTATTTGTGAAGATACAAATCCAATAGTAAGTTACCTACCTCGTGTCCACAAACATAGATTTAGCCAGGCAACAGTCTGTGAGGTTTCTGTGTTTGCGCTTTGCCCAGTTTGACCTCAGACAGAACTGCACTACAGAGAGTATTGTAGTCAGTGAGAACATCGTAGTATGTGAATTGACTGTCTTCTGTTCACATTGGTTGATACAGTTTTTGACTGTCTGTACATACTCACAGTTCATGCCAACAAACCAACTCTTCTAATGAAACAAGGGGCAAATATAAAATACACAAAAAGGACAGGGTCTCTGTAAGTAAATATACCAGCACACATTGACAGATATTCAAAAGTGATGACTGAGAAGGATTAGTCCTGTGTGATTCTATATTATTGTTGGAAACTATGACAGATTTTGCCTTTTAGTACAACTTTCAGGTATATGAACTCTCTCTGACTTTTTACTTTTAATCCCTGTTTTAATTAAAAACCATCCCTACTTTCTTCATCTCACATTTTAAAAACAGGCTCATTTTAATTTTAATACCCTTGAGGTGAATTAGCTTTTTTTCCCCCTGTGCAGCATCATTGTATGCCTTACCTACTTCAAAACCAATTTCTGTCTAACAGAGGTGCAATTGCGTACATAGAAGAAATCCCTTGGTGTATGCAGAGATGTGTATCACACACAACAAACTTCAAAAGATGTAAATGTGTTGATATAATAATGCAAAACAGAAAAGAAAAAGACTGCACTGTGGAGAAAAGACATTACAATACTTTGAGTTCTGTTGCTGGTATTCTAAACAGAAGTGCATGTGTCCATAAGGTTACTGTACATTACATTTAGTGAATGTGTTATTTATGTTTGGACAATAGGCTTTACATATCACTATGATGTAAGGTTCGGTTAGCTTTTCACAGAAAAAAACTGGGAATGTTTAAAAAAAATTTGTATGCAATTTCCTAAATTCTAGGAGTCACAAATTTTTTCCAATATGGCTGTTTTTTGTACTCTTAAAAAGGTCTTAAAAAGTCTTGAATTTAAGTTGTAGAACTCCTAACTAAAGCTGTTCTTGTTTTTGTCTCTGTTCAGTTGAACGGTGGAGGGGATGTGGCCATGTTGGAGCTGACAGGACAGAACTTCACCCCAAATCTCAGAGTGTGGTTTGGAGATGTGGAGGCTGACACCATGTACAGGTATATATATATATATATATATATATATATATATATATATATATATATATATATGTATATGTTTGGATTTAATGCATTTTAGCACATTTCTATGTCACACTGCAAAGTTCAAACCTTCTTGATATGTCTTGTTTTTGGAAGATGTGGGGAAAGTGTCCTGTGTGTGGTGCCGGACATTTCTGCCTTCAGAGAGGGTTGGCGCTGGGTCAGACAACCAGTGCAGGTTCCCGTCACACTTGTGCGCAATGACGGAATCATCTACGCCACTGCCCTCACCTTCACCTACACTCCTGAACCGGGGCCCAGACCCCACTGTAGCGCCACCGGGGCCATTCTGCGGTCGCATAGCACTTCCTCAACGTCACCAGCGTCCTCCTCGTCGCCATCATCCTCTTCCTCACTAGGCGGCCTTGGAGAGAGCCAGGGGGTGTTCAGCAGTGACTCGGGCATGTCATCAGGGGCATCGTCCATGTCGCTCTTGTCGTAGTAAAAGGCGTTTGAGCGTGTGGTTTTCTGCATGTGTGCTATGATAGACTGAGTGACAAAATGTGTGTATGTGTTTTCCAAAGAGGCTCATGGACCTGTGAAGCACTGCACGCTAATGTAGAAAAGAAGACAAGTTCAAGGACAACACATGGGTTAATGGATCTGCTTCTTTACTGCCCTCTGGTGGAGTATTATAGGTATGTCCAAAGCACCACTCAGCAGTTCTTGGAAAGAAAACAAAAAAAGAGGAATCTGTATCTTAATTCTCACACTCACTGTAAATTAACCATCTTGAGTTGTTTTTTTTTTGCGGGGGGAGGGCGGGGTGTTGTTTTTTTTAATGTGTGTGGGTTTTAGAGTGGTTATCAGTATGCTTTTTATATGTTATGGTCATGTTTGTCTTGATGAGTTTGTTGACTTAAAGGTTGTGTGCAAGGGAACAATTCTGTTATAAAAGAAACTGTTTTTACGGACCAAGGAATATTATTTTATTATATTATTTTATTCATATTATATTTTATAAGCTTTTATCAAGGTACATTTTGACACTTTTTTTGTATGATACTGCATAGTAGCTTCACCTTTGTTACCAAATAGATTTTGTCTCATTGTTGGATCATTTTAGACTTATGTCTCACTTATTAATGGTGGAAATGTCTCTAATAGTCTGACAGCACCCCCCCCCCTTCCCTTCCTCTCACCTCCTTTTTAATCCTCCCTAGCATGTTGTGGAACTAGTAGATAGTCAATTACATGCTTACTATTCAGTTATTTCGGAATGTTTAAATATCCTAGTGGAGGAAAGTCAGACTAGGTTTTAAAGAAGACTGTAAAAACATGCCTATTTCCAATACCAAGCACTGACTTTTTTTAATCACTGCTGGTTTTGTACTGTTATCTTAAGCATGTACACAGCATGTTTGTGTTTTGTTGTACAGAGAGTTGCCTCTCTTTCCTTTTGGGATTGAGCAAAAGCATCGCAAAAAGAGCTTTAACACCATCCCTGCCTTAAATGCTGCTGCGCTCTCCACTCAGTCCATCCGTCGCTCTGCTGAGTCGTATCTGGATGCAGCCTTGTTGAATCGGAAGAACAGAATAATTGTATAGCGCATTAAGTGTTACCACGGGAGAAGAGAAATCCTGTTTTCTTCTACCTCTGCCCACTTTCTTGAGTAGGATGAGCATTAAATTAAAAATATTTTCATGTTTTAGTGCCTTTAAAATCATGCTCATTTTCAGAATGTCTTTTTCAATTGTTTCATTTTATCCTAATGCTTGTCATTCTTCTGTGTTCATATTTTGTAAGGTTATGATAATGTGTATCGTCAACCCTATTGCCAATTACAAGTTTGAATGTCAAATTTTAATAACATTTATTTTCTCTGTGCCCTTACCATTTGTCTTTCAGCAGTATACATTTAGATCTGTTCATTCCTTATCAGTGTTGATATCATGCCCAGGTATTCTCCCTGCTGTCATTATACTGTAGATGGTTTAATGTAGCTGAATACTGCAAGCATATCATTACTTGATTTATAGTTTATTTTACTTCAATTCTGTCAAAAGTAGTTCAAGGCACGTTTCATTAATCCAGTCCAAGGATTATTTTTGCAAAAACTGGTCAAAAAATGTCAATTGTCTTCAGACTTTTAATTCTTGTTTTGTCTCCGTATATTAATAATTCATTCATTATTTTTAATCTTGCATTGTCCCTTTAAACACGAATCAATTCATCAATGTTCTTCATAGAAAGGCCATTAATAAAGACAAACTGAAAGTATAAAGTGGTACTTTTTGGTTGTTATTTAAAAGTATTTGGGAGCATTCAAATTGATATTTTGTTTTAAAAAAATGTCAGTATTCCCATATTTACAGAATAGTTAGAGAAGGAAACATTACATACACATGTATATGTGTATATGGAGATTTGTCTCTGCTCTTAGTGGACAGTTTTTCCACTTCGGCATGCTGTACAGGGTAGAGGTCAAATCTGTGCCACTATTTTTAAACTGTGAGCCGAATTGCTGGAACGAAACCTGACTCTGATACTTTGTGTGTCTGTATCTGTATGTGTGTTGTATTGCAGTGTGTTTGTCTCACTGATTGCTAATATTTCTACTCATAACTTTAATTTTAGGTAATAGACTTTTGAGTGTGTGTGTGTGTGTGTGTGTGTGTGTGTGTGTGTGTTTCAGCAGACATGTCCAAGTCCATGTCCATGTTTGATCTATTTATAGACACTAATAAACCCCATCAACAGCTGCAGAGGCAAACACTGATCTGTGAACATGGACACAACTGCTAACTCAGACAATCTGACCATGCAATGACCTGTCACCTGTCAGTCTTGTTATGAACCTCTTGATCTTAAGTTATGGTTCTCACTCAGATCTAAGGCCAAAATCTGCACATTAAGGTCACAGGTTCAAATCTCAACGCAAACTGGGAATGTGTAGCCCCCCATATTTGGGTTAGGGGAGTGGGTGAGGAAACAGTAAAATGTTTAGACAGAGGGAGGGGGCGGTCAGTTCCGCACACACACGTCACAACTCTAAATCATCACTGTGTTGGGAAAAGAGGGGACATGCGAGAGATCGGAACACGCATCGGCACCGGTTTGCTGGCTTTTGTTATATAAACAGACTAGGAGCCAGAACACGACACCCTGAACCGGATTACAGCTCCATTTTCACACCATCTGCCTTGAAAAGACTGGTTACTACGATGGGTTTTTTGTAGCTTCCAAGTCGGATGTATACATGATAAACAAGTCTTGGTTATTTTTTAACATTTTCTATATTTTTTAAAGACTTTGAGCGGATTTATGATATATTTAGAGAACTTTACGCACAGCCTTAATACGTGAACAACTCTGTAAATCACAAATGCAAACGTTTGATGGTGTTTTTCTACTTTTGGGGGCTTATCTGTAAGTGCAGCTCCACTTCCACTAATCCAGTTTCTCAAGTGGATCACATCTCGCTTCTGGCGCAACCCGTAATAGCAACACATATCGTTTCACACACGCGTACCTTTTTACGCACACAGGTGCCTTTTTAAAGGGAGTTTATGCTGTTCCTCCCCCCTCTTTATGATTTGAGGCGACTTTTCCGTTTTGGACACTAATTTTCCCAGAGTATACCGGCTGTAATGCTGCCACTCTCTCCTCTGCTGCTGATCATTTTCCCTGCAGCGTTCCTTGTCTTTGCGCAAGGCGCCGGGGACCTGCATGGATTCACGTTCCCTGGAGGGAGCGCAGGGTTTGATCTGTCAGGTACGTATTTAAGGGCTGAATGTTCCGCCCTGCCAACAGACAAGCAATCAGAATTAGAAAGCGGTCAGTCAGCTTTAATAGTTGCATCTGTGCAAATGTTGCCTGTCATCACTAATAATACACTGATAAAAGCAGACAGAGCGTCATTCTAGTCTGCACGATAAGTGACAGATGATCAGGCGCCTGACTTTTTTTTTTACTTATTTAATTTGAACTTACCAATTTATTATTATTATTATTACTAATTTGCTTGATTTTCCATGCTAAATGAAATCATTGTCTTGGGTAAGGTAAGACATAAAGAACATTTTAAATAATTTCTAATCATTCATATTTGATATTAAGGAACTGAATGCAGGCTATATTAACCCAGTGCTACTTTTGTGTCGGTTCCAAAATTGTATTTGCTCTATATCTAACCTTTCGTAAGTGATTTACAACAATTTATTATCCTATTATCCTCTGTATTTTACAATTTGTCAGTATAAATCACATAGTTTCCTGTATTTTATTTACTGACCATAATGTTCATCAAAGTCCAGTTCAAAGTTTAAGGTTGTTATATCAAAAAAAGGGAAACCTGCAGGAAAAGTGACTTTTTCTTTTTTCAGTCAAATCTATCATTAATTGAACATAAATCAAACATTTCCATCCACTGTTATTGTTATGTCAACCCATCATATTTTACCTGGGCACGTGCATTGTATCAGGGCTGAACTGAATACCTGGCGTCTTGCCCGGTGGGCCCTCGCGCATTTTGGGGCCTCATGTCTGTCATTAAATATAAAAAAAATGTATTGAAGTTTTTATGGGGAGTTTAAGTCTCTGCCCTTTCCGGGAGGCTCATGGGCCTGAGATCAGAAAATTAATGAATAAAATAAAATGCTAAAATCGTATCTGGTTGGTCATGTGCCCTGAATCACACACATTCTGTACCTCATAATAAATGATAATTATTGATGTGCGTTCCAACCGCTTCTGTTAACCAAAGGCTGACTCATTTGCGAGTAAACGCCGTTAATAATTTGGACTACACGCCTGGCGCACATCTGACGTCGCCAGAGACTCGACACTACAGCTGAGTGGAGTATGACATCACATACGCGACGTTGCAGTCTCTTTCTAAACCCACATAAAACCGAACGTTACGTTTGCTTTCCATCAAAAACGGGTGGTTTGCCTACTTCACATCAAATAATTTACAAACCGATATCATATGTGAATTCCAGACAACTTTTCAAATGGAATCGGAATTTAGCTTGACTCGCTCCATTCACTCCCATTCAAATTTTTGCGAGCTAAGCAGCCATGGACCGGAAGTAGAAGGGCGTGGCTTAGCCTTCGCATTTATTTAGACAGTACAAAAAAAGACACGGATGGGCCATTGGATGATTTTCCTGAAGGACATTGCGCTTGTCCAATTAAATTTCTTGGTTCTCAGAGGCCCGCCCCTCCCCACAGCCCACTGACCAAAGTAATATCCCAATCAGCCTGAGCTCACTATGGCAGTTGGAAAACCGAGTAAAAGCCATAGTGGCGAAATGAGTGAAAAATAGGAGTGGCGCTGAGAAAACAAGCAAATAAAGAAAACAAAAATTAAAGAAGATACTGTAAAATATGCAAAAATAACATATATGTTTACAATTGCAAGTTCCACAAGCAGCTCGCCCGCTGGTTCGGTGAGCGAGGCGGCCTCCGGTCCCTCTACCCTGGGACCGGCGGTGAGGTAGCAAGTGGAGGAAAGTGAAGAGGGGGGGGGCGGAGGTAATTGTGGAGGAGACCAGGCAGGAGAAGTAGACGGTGAAAGACGCGACACAGCAGGAGCAGGTTAGAATTCACTTCCACACTTGCTACATATCAGTTTCTGTAGCAGTGTTAGCTATATCGGCGTCCCCATTTATTGTCGAAACTAGCACTACGACCGAAGTGGTCAGACATCCTCACGTTTTCAAATCAGGCACAAACATGTATCCAATGCTATTGTTAAACTTGGCCAATATACGTAAGAAATCTTCCGTTTCGTATTGGGCAGCATTGTGCTGTCACAAATATACGGCAATGTGTCAGTCATGTTAACATGCCCTTCACTTTGTCAAATCCAACAAATATATTGTTTACTTTACTGTCTGCTTGTGTCTTGTGCAGTGCAACTATGATCTTATAGTTTATGTGTTTTTGTAATCTTTCCCTTCTGTAATAGCAAGAGTTTATGTAGATATCTTGTATTATTTTAAATATTGGCTTGCTAGCTGCCTCGTGGCATGGTGGATTGCTACAGTATATAATCGGAAACTAGCATTTAGCTGTATTCCAAGATAGTATAGCTATTGGCAGCCTGGTGAGAAGGGCCTGAAAGTTTTGTGATACCCTTTGGAATTAGCAAAATATTTTAGGTTAACATTTAGTAAGTATATGGGGACTGAGGACATTTTTAGCTGATAGTATGGGAAGTAACAAATTATTATTACCACCTACAAGGATAATTCATTAAGACTTGACCATTTTGACACTGATCATTGCCCCCAAGGAGAAGGTCTGAAAAAGCATTTTTGATGTGGGCTCTTTAATGTAGGTCAGTGTTTCCCAACCCTGGTCCTCAAGGCACACTATCCTGCATGTTTTAGATGTTTCCCTCTTTCAACACACCTGACTGTCATTATCGTTCTTCTGCAGAGCTGGATGATAGGCTGATCATTTGAATCAGGTGTGGTTGGTGAGAGAAACATCTAAAACATGTAGGATAGTGTGCTTCCAGGACCAGGGTTGGGAAACACTGATGTAGGTTGATGCAAGTTTTGAAACTGTGCAATGTAAACACAAATTCTCCTTCTGCATTATTGCATATGATTCCAGACATTGCATATATGCCGTTAGGTGATCAAAATTGCCCGGGCCCTTTTCAGATGACAGTCCATTCCTGCCTGTATTGATCTGTGGTGCCCCGGTATGGAAATGTCAGGTGTTTTTTGTAGGCAACAGTAGAATTTAAGTCTGGCATAAGGATTAATCTACAGAATACATACTTGCAGTTATATTGTAACTCTGTATTCAGTCAGACAGTGGATGGACACACATGTTAGTGATAATGTGTTAATGATATATTTGCTTAAAATTTCATTTTTTCTTAATTTTTCTCTATATCTGATACAGTAACACTCAACTTTAACCGGAGTTTTCATAAAAATCTACGTAATCAGTAAATTCGTACAGGGGGAGGATAATGTATGGTAAATGGTGATAAATCACTTAAAATAATAATTTCCACAAAAATAACAGTTTTTGTAGGTTAAGGGGTTTTATTGGTGTGACCTAGAAAAAATCTAACTAACTCAACTTCATCTTACTTTACTTATCCAACTTTTATGTAAAAAAGTTGTCTCAAAGTGCTTCACAGAGTAAAATGTTAACTGCACTGTTGTCCAGTCCTGTATTCAACACACCCACAGCTTCAGATGCATTAACACTCTGGCCATAGAGGTCACACACTGACACAGATAACATGGTCACAACACACTGTTCAGATTACATCTGAAAACATTGTTGATATTTGATAGTCCATCCAGCTGAGAGGTCACTGTTATGAAAAACCAGAGCAGATATCAACAACTGTGCTCTGTAGTTTCCATCCTCCTGGTTGTAGAAATGACTGGATGGATGGTATTCATTACCAAATAACTCATACCTTTTCCAAACACATGATACCTCTGGTGAATTATAATGATCCAACGTGTGGCCCTGTATGGAATTTATTGAACATGCAAAAGTTGCAGGAACATTTTGGTATTACCACCACAACCAACACCGGTCAGCCACTTTGCTTTTTTTCCTCTTTACATGGAAAATTACTAGAGTAACTGGACCTGCTTGTACTTGGAAACAGACCTCTGACCCGACATCCTTCAGCTTTTTGGAGCACCAAAACTCTAAAGTCACTGGGATAAAAATGGGTCTTGACTCAGGGGACGATTATGACGTTAAGCTGTACGTCAGTCTCTCCTATGTTTTCAAATGTACTGTGCTATGTAAAGTTTAACAATGCCCACTTGTTGAGTTTTGCCATGTTTAGTTGATACTCACTACCATTTCTGTCTCTGATTGGGATGTGTGGAGTAGTTGGCCATAGAAAGGAGCTTCATAAAATCCACAGGGAAAATAAAATCAGAGCATCAATATGTGATGGTGTCACGTATAATTATAAATAAATAATTGTAAGTAATTCAAGACATGGTTTCTAGTGTGGACTGGGTTCTGACATGGCACTTGATATAAACAAAAATGGAAAAGGCTGTAAATGATTGACTCAAGCTCAAAAAGCGTGAAGAACTACATGAGTTCAAATACAAATGTAATTCATACATTTTGGGATTGTGATTTTTAACAACAGCAGACTAAGCATTGTTTTATATCAATCCTGTTTTATTGTAATTTATACCTTATGGGTTTGTAATTGTATCATGTGTTTTATTGTCTTTTCTGAAGCACTTCTCTTGTCTGTGAAAGTTGCTATATAAATAAACTTGCTTGCTGAAATACTACCTTATACCAGCAGGGAGACGGATCCATGAAAACCACCAACAAATTATGTCTCCACAGACTGAAAAAAGTATAAAGTCATTGTATACACATATCTGTATTATGGTATTATCATGTTTTCTTCACCCAACAAAAGCTTGTAGCTGGTTATTTTGACAGCTGGAATATCACTGTGTCTTATCATCTTCACAGACCACCTCAACTGATTATATTATAGCGCTGTTAACTTAGCTTTGTTTTTAGATGGAAAACAGCCAAATAAAACCACACACACCTCTATTTTTTGTACGTCTATGTTGTCTGTAGCTGCATGGATCAACAAACTGTGAACTTAAGATCATAAAATTGCATAATGTTTTAATACTTCCATAGGTCTGATAATCAAACTCACCCATGCAGAATAAACCCTGTGGTTTCAGAATCAAATTCAATACATTTCAAATACAGCTGAGTCCAGTGGTGAAAACAAAAACAGAGCTTCCAGCTTTTATCACCGCTCCTCACAGCATCATGTCACTTTCTAATACTCTGGTTAGAGGCCACATGGTGCAAAAGTACTTTGTTGAATTATTAAAGTATTAATCCATTTTAGAAAAGAAAAACAGGATAAATGAGTACAAAGTAAATGGAAATAAAAGGGAGAGAAAGATGTTGGCTACATTTTGTTCTGTTCAATGAAATCATGGTTGTCACTGTGTTCATATGTGATTTCAGGTAAAAAAAAACAAAACAGATTTATATTTTTGACTTTCTGACCTATGTAGACCCATGCATGATAGTGACTCCACCATGCATGAGTGAGGCTGATCGCTACAGCCTGGAGGCCCTAAGAAACATCCATGAAATGATGGACGATGATCGGGACGGAGGGATCGAAGTGGAGGAAAGCGTTGAGGTACAAAATAAAAAAAAATCTTCTACCTATAAATCCTCTAAATTTTGCAAATCCCTTTTTCTTGCAAGCATGAAACAGACAAGATTGAGCAGTACAACAACAGGTGTGCTGGCTGTTGGGAGAGTCAACTGCTACTTCAAGGATAGTAACAGTATAACTTTGCCTTTGGCACTGTGACAACATTGGTCTGCACTAATAGAATACTGTACTGCTGATGACCTTAATCATCATACTTCAACAGTATTGCTTTCCTTAATGTAAGACTGTTATTCATCAGCTACTTTGTTTCAGTTAAATGTTGATTTTAAGCACTCAGCTTCCTCCGGAGACATGTTGCATGGTTAAAAAAAGAAAAATCTGTAACACTACATTAATTATGTGTCAATTGCCTTTGTGCTTTTATTTCAATAAACTGAAAAGCAGGATAAAACAGGCAAATATGTTAATATATGTCTAACGGCAAAATAATGCTCAAACGATGTCTTGATACACTGTCTAAATTCTGTACAGAAAAATTAAATGCTAAGAAATGCTGGTACAGTAAGATGGTCATGTTGTTTATGTGCGATAATGCATAAGGCTTGAAAATGCATTCCTTACATTGAGAGTTCATATATAGAAATATTTATTTACATCATTTAAGAGCCTTTGTGCATTTGTGTAAGGGTGCTGTTGCAATGTTTGCTGACATCATTGGATGTTAAGTTAAATATTGCAAGCTACAAAACCCGTATGTAACATTGGTAGTGAAGCCAGAGTCCAAGGGTGCCTCAGGCCTCAGAGAATGCAGCTCCAGGATACAGGATCCAAGGGCTCAGGTTCCCGTTACTATAGAGACACCAGGAGAGTAGCTCCCAACCATCATAAGAAGCCGCAGTTTACAGCCAAGGACACATTCCAACATTAACAGACAAATACATAAGCAGTTACTAAAGTTTCCAAAACATACTCATGGCATTAAAATTTATTCAGTCTAAACAGATTCATATTAACAAACATCTACTGTTTATTCTAAGACTGAAATCCAGCTATATAACACACGAGACCTACCTGATTTGTTTTTGGCGTCTAGGTTAGGAGATACAGTGTGCTGAGCTTATGCTGCACAATTTGTATATCTTTACATAGATATTTAAAGTTGACTGCAAAGATTTTTTTTAACTTGATGATTGTATCTATTTATTTTTGGTAGTTCATAATTGAGGATATGAAACAACAGCAGACTAACAAACATAGCAACTTGCACAGAGAAGACCAGCACATCACAGTGGAGGAACTCTGGAGAGGCTGGAAGTCTTCTGAAGGTGTGTGAAAACTGAGAGTGAAACTAAGACTGTTTCTGAACGCTCAAGCTCCAATTTGTGTAACTTCTTTTTGCCACTTTTCAGTACATAATTGGACTCAAGATGAAGTGCTGCGCTGGCTGAAGGAGTTTGTTGAGTTGCCACAGTATGAGAGGAACTTTAAAGACATTAAAGTGAATGGAAACACACTCCCCAGGTACAAAAAAAAACAGTAAAATGAATAATGGTAACTCCTGTGGGTGCTGTTACAGAAACAATTCACTGTAGAACCAAGTTATTTCTTATTATATGCTATATTATGGAACTAAGCCTGCAACTCTTATTACAACCATGTGCAGGATTGCAGCCAATGAGCCTTCATTCCTGAGTGGATACTTGAGGGTTCAGGACCAGAGAGACAAACAGAAACTCAACATTAAAGCTCTTGATGTGGTTCTCTTTGGACCACCTACACGTAAGAACAATTGATCCATCGTCATAGAAATTGTCCAAGTCATATTATGTGTGTCTTTTTTTAATACAAACCCTACACCTCCCCTCCCCCTCCCAAAAATAAATGAATAAATAGAATAACATATTTTATTGGACTGGTTTAGCTTGGATCACAGCATGCATTTGCAGTGGCACATAATGTTGCTGAATACACACTGTAGGTACTAGGCATGATGGGTAGTTACTACATCCACCCCACTTCTCACCCTCATGTGTCCATCGCTCTGGAACAGCATCAATGTGGACTCATCAGACCACATGAGATTTTTCCATTGAAATATATTCCAGTATTTATGCTCTCTATTAGACTGATTGATATTGAAGAAATTAAAAGCTATTCACTGCATCACTTAGAGTTAAGGATATTTTTTCCCAAATTATACGTATTAAGTCACTGCAGTAAATATACAATTTAAGACCTTTACCTATTTGAGTTGTTATTCAAGGAAGGGTTTGTAGTTAAATATTATGCAACTATATATGTGGTAAAAACAAGACTGAGAGTGCTATTGACAAATTAAACCAAGTGTCCACCAGTTAAGGTGGTGTTTTATTCTTTGTTTTAATAGAACAAGTTAAAGCTTAAGTAAGTAATTTAGTATTGCCATCCCTTTTTAGCTCATAGACAGGTAGTTTTTCAGTAGCTATGGAGAAAACTGTGCCAATTTAACCGTGCAAGTAAAACAACCAGTTGTGTAAATACCCACACTTTCTCCTCTTCAATTGACATCCATTCCCAAAACGGTTGCCATCATCTCTTAATCATGAATAGAAAATAATAATGACCCTTTCACTTTAGGTCCTCCTCACAACTACATGAAAGACCTGCTGCTTATTGTATCAGTGGTGATGGGAGTTGGAGGCTGCTGGTTTGCTCAGGCACAGAACAAAGCTAGCAAGATCCACATTACCAAGATGATGAAAGATCTGGAGAGTCTTCAGAGGGCTGAACAGAGCCTCATCGAGCTACAGGAACAGTGAGTATAGTGTAGATCAGGAGTCTCAAATTTCCTTCAAGAGCCACATTCAGCCCGATTTGATTTCCACTGGGCAGGACCAGTAAAATAATAGAATAGCATATAAATAATAACTCCAAACTTTTATCTTTGATTTAGTGGAAAACACCCCCATTCAATTATGAAAATATTTTCCTTTACAAATTATAGAAACAAAAACGATGGTAATAACCAGAAAAAAAACTCAAATTTCACTTAAAATTATAAATAAATAATTGTAGGTAATTCAAGACATGGTTTCTCATGTGGACTAACAGACAGAATGGGCTCTGACATGGCACTTCATATAAACAAAAATGGAAAATTCTGTAAATGATTGAGTCAAGCTCAAAAAGTGTGAAGAACTACATAAGTTCAAATACAAAGCTAATTTATACATTTTGGGGTTGTATAATAACTCCAAACCTTTGGCTCTGATTTAGTGCAAAACACCCCCATTCAATTATCAAAATATTTTCAAGTACAAACTATAGAAACAAAAAAGATGGGGATAACCAGAAAAACCCCTCAAATTTCCTAGGAAAAATAAATGCAATTTTAACGTTTTGATTCAACATATCATTTTAACATGAAGAAGCAAAACATGTTAGCGAGTTTTTGTTGGACATTTCATGTTGTTCATACTTGTCCAGGTTTGTCACATTTCATTGTTGCATTATAGTTTGTAGATGTAAATATTTCCCTATTTTCATGTTATTTTTAAAAAATAAAACAAAGATAAAAATGTATGTAAAATATTTTTCACATCAAACTGAGGACAAAAAATATGGTTTTATTATTTTTGGTAGGTTTTCATGTTATTTGACTCTAGATAATATTGGTCTGTACGGGGTACATGAACGAAAATGATTTCCACAGCCTTGACTGTGGAATTATTGCACTTTGCAAATTCATCCCAGGGACCGCATTGGAACCTTTGGTGGGCCGCATTTGATTCCTGGGCCGTATGTTTGAGACCCCTGGTGTAGATATTGTTGTCTTACCTACTGGACAGTGGTTCAGTTACTCACTTCAGTCACTGTACTCAGATTGGAACGAGCCCAGGAGGAGAAACGTAATGTGGCAGAGGAGAAACAGAACCTGGAGGAGAAGATGAGAGATGAGATCATGGGGGCCCAGGAAGAAGCTTACCGTTTGCATGAGCTGAGGCAGGGAGCGGTCTCTGAGCTCAGCCGCCTTCGATATGCAGAGGAAGAACTGGAGCAGGTACACTGCAATTACAAGAAGCAAGGGCATAACATGATGGGTCATCGATTTTAAACATGACCAAAACAGTCAGAAACCTCTTGACATTACACTGATCTCTTTCCTTTTAGATTCGTGGAGCCCTCAAGCAGGCAGAGAAGGACATGCATGCCAGCTGGACAGTTTCAGAGGCTCTCCAGGAATGGCTTCAGGTCACACATGAGGTGGAAGTTCAGTACTATAATGTAAAGAAACAGAGTGCAGAACTACAGCTCGCCACTGCCAAGGAAGAGGTACCAAGACAAAAACATAATCAACTTAATCTCAACTGAGTGTAATTTAACCAACAGAGGGCAACCAAGTCTTGAAATTTATGTTAATGCATAAATATCTAAAGTATAAATAAAAATCCACAATCCAATTGAGTTCCATTCTGCACATGTCTAGAAATACTCTGTAAATAAGTTTATTTCCAAGAGATATTTTGGTCTGTATTTATTTTGACCCTTTAATAAAGGTTATTTTATAGCAAGTAGAAAGCGATGATAAGTTGAATGACACCTCACTCACCTGTTCAACCAGGTTTGGCTGCACTGCAATAGTTATTAACTGGTTGCACAAAGAAATCAGTCCTGGAAAAAAGTTTAAAATTATACACAATGGCAAATATAATCATGAAATATCTGCGTAAAAATATTTTTGTGTTTCAAAAGATGCGGCTGCGTCAGACAAACAGATGCAATTTTATGTTTTGTTTATTTGTTACCCCGCCCCCTGAAGAGCAGAGTGGTATTGTTTTAGAGTTGGTTTGTTAGTCAGTCAGTCTGTCTCTAAGCAGCTATACGCAAAAACTACCAGGCCAATTTCCATTCAATTCTCATGCAAGGTGCAAGGTTCTCCAGAATAGATCCATTACATTTTGGTGAATGTAGGTCAGAGGTCACAGTCACCAAAAATGTGTTTTCACAATGATAAGAGATAGGGCAAATCAGGTAAAATGTGTGCAAGGGTGGCAGGGTTTGTTGTGTCAGGCATTACTTGTTTGGTGTTTTTTTTCTTTTTGTTTATAATGACAAAAATAACAAAACTAAATTATGGACAGTTTTAGCATGTTATGTGCCAGATGTTTTTCTCCTGAAACATCCAGTTTTGACCTCAACAGAACAGCACATGTGTAGAAGGGGGCATGTGGGTTTGGAGAAGGGTACAATGAATGGCAGATTTCAATGACTTAGGAACAGGGTCTCTACACATTTCTGACAAGTAAATATAATGCTTTTTAAGACCTTTGAGTATAAAAATAAGACCACTACCGGGGAACAAATACATACAGTAAAAAAAAAAAAAAAAAAAAAAAAAAAACACACTCTAGATTAAGTTCAAATCACATGGTCTGCAGAACCCACAGTATTTCTGCCTTTAGCATAGCGGTTGGGGTGAATGTAGCTAAACCACTTGTGCTGGGACCCAGAGACAGTAAAGGCAAAGCTGGTGTTGCACTTGCATTTGTGAGCGTTGGGGTGAACATTGGCATGGGGACCGTTGTTACTAGCAGCATAGTGTGTATGATTTTCCCCGTTCATGTGAGCGTCAAGAGCTTTACAACCCATTGTTCCTACTGTGATGTCTTTGTGACATACTTTACATAGTGCTTCATATACTGACATTGTTTTTGATAACCAACTGTTGTATTTTGGCTTCTCAAAAACACTTCTCACTGAACTCGTACTTCCCCGTTTCAGTTCATGGTCACGTATGCCTGTTCCAACCACTTCTTCTTCATCTGTTCTACTCAATGACATAAATGCTGCCTCCTGCAGTGTGATTCCTGCACTATTCGACACACAACGGCTCTATGATAGAGCTTCCATCTACTTTTTCAGCATCTTGATAACAAACGACGCTAAGTAAATAAATAACTAGCGGGAGAAAAAACCCAGACATGTTTTTCATTCACTGTAGGCTACCCAGATTAAATTTAATACCCCCTATGTGAAATGTAATGCCATACTTAAAAAAATAGGGAAATATAAGGCTCTTTAAGACCTTAAAATCCACATATTGTAAATAAGACTTTTTACGGATCCGTGGAGACACTGAAGAATGATTCTTAATACAATATATCACAAATCCAAAAATTTTTTTGCCAGGATTGTAACTGTAGGTCATGGACTACATCCACTTGTTCTATACAGCCTCTGTATAATTCCTAACATCCTACCTACAACATGAACTTTTTCTAGGCAGAAAGAATCAAGAAGAAGAGGAGTTCTGTGCTGGGGACGCTCCATGTGGCTCACAGCTCCTCTCTAGACCAGGTTGATCAAAAGATCCTGGAGGCAAAGTGAGTTACCTGTGTCAGGTTTTTTTTAATTATTCTGTGTCAGAGTAAAAATGCTCTCTATGTCATTAATGCTTTTGTGTTATCCCTAAGGAATGCTCTATCTGAAGTAACAGCCTGTTTACGGGAACGGCTTCATCGCTGGCAGCAGATTGAGCGTCTTTGTGGTTTTCCTATAATAAGGAATCCTGGTCTAGCAAACCTCAGTGCACAGCTTTACTCAGACTCAGTTGCTCTAGGATTACCCCGAGGGCAACAGCCTTCTTGTTCGTGCCACAGCTCGGTCCATGGATCTATAGAGGATCTGTTAGATGACACTGCCTCTACAATCTTACCACAAATGGCAGGTAAAACACAGAAACTATCCAAGTCTTAAGTGGATTCCAACAAATGTCCAGAAATTGTATTGGTTAATTTCTTGGTTTTCTTCAGGTCCAGTTCAACCACTGAAGTGTTCTGCTCGAACGCATGGTTCCAACATATGTCGGTCACGTCGGCCTGGTGTCATCACCCAGCCACCAGCTGCAATGATCTCCCCAGACCCTGACCTTCTTATTCCAATCCGAGCTCCTTACCCTGGTTTTGATGAGGAAGAGTCATTGTTACGCAAAACGCTAAAGAAACAGTACGTCTTCTCTATTTCATTTCATTGTATTCTGTTCAGTTTTGATTATGCTTGAGTTGATACAGTCTTTAATTTGTTCTTTCTCTTCTTCCTTATGCCTTTCCTGGTTCTTCTTCCCTCTCTATAATTGACAGAGATTCCCAGGAAAAGTACACAGACTCAAATTATTTAACATCACCACCTCTTAGCAAAATGTTCCCAGGACCTGCCATTGAAGTTGCCCCTCGTAAGCTCTTTCATGATGAAACTGAAATGTTTGTAGATGTCTCCACCACAAAACCTTTGAATAAAGAAGGAGAAGCTTCTATTGAGTCTCCCATTCGTAAGGTTTCTGTAGAAGAACTTGAGGCCTCTATGGATGTTGCCACTGGGAAGATGGTACAAGACAAAGAAATGGATAATTTTCTGGAAAACCCAACTTTAAAGATGTTGAAAGAGGAAGCTCTGATTGAGGCCAATCCAAGAAAGATGTCTAGAGACAGATGTGATATTCCTGGTGATGTTGCAGTCAGAAAGGTGCTCTCCAGTGAGCTGGATGCAGAGTTTCAGCCTAGAAAACCAGAGAGAGATGCTATATGTGATCTGATGGACACTGTTCCAAGGAATATATACAGAGAAAGAAACGAAGTACCACTGGATGTGAGAAAGTTTCTTTGGAATGGAGTAGAAGTACCATCAGACGTGACACCTAGGAAGATATCAAGAGACATGATGGGTACTTCAATGGACAGTGCTTCAAGAAAGATGATGCGAGATGATGTTGAGCATTCATTTGATACAGTATCCCGAAGGCTTGCAAGAGATTCAATGGGAATGTCCCTTGACACTGGCTCTCGAAAGATTTCATGGAATAAAGGAGATTGTCAGGTTGATGTTGGCTCTGTAAAGAAAGCAGGAATGGACAAATTCGTTGAGATCCACAGAAACCCTCCACGGAAGATATCTAGAGATGAGCTGGACTATTGTACTGATAGTGGCCCCATAAAGATGCTCCCCAGAGAGAAATTTGAAGCACTTATGGATACTTGTTCCTCGACAGAGAGGCAGGAGTTTGCAATAGAACCACCAACAAACAGGAGACTTCTAAGAGATGAACATGAGATGTCTGCTGGTTCTCTCAGAAGGAGAATTCCAAGAATGACAAGAGAATACAGTGACAATTCCATTGATACACCCACAGGAAAAATATCATGGGACAGAGTTGATGTGTCCATGGAATTACCTAAACAACTGATTATGAGGGAGGAATTGGGTGCCTCTGAGTCAAGCTCATATCCAGGTCGAGTTGGACAACCCGACCTTACAGCAACCTCCCAGGTGCCATGGAAGTCATCTTCAGATCTCTTTAGTGTTGGTCCACTGAGCCAACTGGTCTATGATGGAATCTTAGAGAAGTCCTGTAACTCCATGGTTACAACCCCTACAGGTCTTTCTGCCTCGACACCCAACCTGCCACAGAGTAGGCTGGTGGGGGAGGTGGAGCCACCTTTGATTGTTGCCTTTCCATCTCATCCATTAACCCAAGAGACTGGAGATGAAAAGAACAAAGAGAAAGAGAAGGGGAAGAAATCTTTAAAGTTAAAGAATCTCTTCAAAAAGAAACGTGAGCAAAGTCCAGAGAAGGTTCAAAGTGGTCTTCAGAAACTCTGACCACCAGCGGAGAATGTTTTCTTACATGTTTATTTATTTAAAAGACCTCAGTGCAAATGCAGTGAGCCTCAGTGCAAAGACATGGCACTTAAAACCCATATAAAGGCTGAATATTCTCAGGCCCAGCAGTGTACAGAATGTTATGTGAATACTTTATTGGTGGAATGAATTAAATAAATAGCATAGTTTTGTTGCACTGAAGTCACAGTTAAAGTAGTATAATAGAAACATGATACATTTGTAAAATTCTGAAAACACAAGATCTTTAAAGGTGGTGAGTAAAGCACTCCACAGGAGTTTGATATTTTTTAATACAACATATTTTATATTTGAATATTATTGTTGATGTTGGTTAAGTCTTACATATGGTTTGCACCATATATTTTAGATAATTTTAGGTAATATTGGCTGGCTTATGGTTAAAGGGTTAAATGGTTTTTAAAAGGAGGTTGTTCTTCTGTGTAACAGAGAAAAAGCTGTAGGGAGAGAATAAGTGAAATTTTACTTAATTTGACTTTTATTTAACTTGTCATTTATTTTATCCTCTGATCTTAAGTTACATGATGCATATGATGAAATAAATCTAGTATATTATTTAAATGATATTTTTACGAATTGACTTACTTAGCTCACTTTTATTGCAAAGTGGACCCATGTTGAAAATTATGTTTAAAGTTTATCTTAAAGATTTTCAGTTAAATAATATAACATAGAATGAGGAAATACTTTGATGATTGAGACCACTTCCCATCAACCATTTTTATTAATGTCTTACAGTTGTATGGGTGTCTCTGATGACATTCCCAAAAAAAAAAAAAAAAAATCTGTGGACAGGAGTGGCATGTCTTCATTACCACAGTTTACCACATTACCCTGTCATCACACATAATAATATTAGTACCTCTACTAAGGATGTTATTCAGTGCAGCCCAATGTAGTCTAACCCCCAAAAATACTGCGGTCATGGATAGCCCTCATAGATTTAACAAACCAAAAAATGCGTGTAAAGCTTGTACCAGATTCATATCCTTCATTATTGTCTTTAATATTAATACAGCCCGTATCAATCGTAGCAATAGGGAGTGATGTTAATCAGTCATTCTGTGACTGTAAAATGCAGTTCAATCCAACAACAGCAACATAACCTCATCCTAACTCCATATGTTAATGTGCACCTGACAGTGAAGTAACAGAATCCAACATGGCGCCCGTCGATACGCTTCATAAATAATTATATAAATTAATTAAAAGCCTAAACAACAGTGAACCACACCGCCTAAATGATGTTAATGGTTTGATTATAATTATTTACGAATCGTATCGGCAGGCGTCATGTTGGATCTGTTACTCCCGTCCTGATTCCGTATACATAGCTTTGCAGTGACGTCACTTCCGCTAGTAAAAGGGGGAAACGACAGAGCAGTAACCGCTGCGTGAACTGCACTGCACTGTCCTGCGCGGTTAAAACTTAGTGTAAAATGCCCAAATGTCGTGCTGCCTTCGGGGTGCAATAACCATGCTTAGATAGAAGAGAAGATGTCTTTTCCACATACCGACAGAAAGGGGTGAAACACGTACAGCATGACTTCAGGCGCTGAGAAGAATATCTCCAGATGATGGCAAACCCTGAAGTCAGAAATCAAAGTGGAAGTAAAAAAACAAAAAAAAAAAACTAAAGCAGTGGAGTGCTCTGGAGGCTGGGTGAGTAAAGGGCAGAGAAGTATTTAAATACATTTATGTAACCTACCTCAAACAAAACATATGCTTTCAGGCTCTTATAAGTTCAAATTTTTTCGCGTGTATATATATATATATATGCCAGGACTTTCGACGAGATGATAGTGTATGGCTGTCTACTCGATATTAGGCAACGTTGTGGGGTCATTTCGGCAAGAGCCCACCAGTCATTCATTTGGACAGCTCTCCAGTCTGATCTCTGCTAAATTCAGTTCATACCGGTCTTTTGTAGAGGCCAGATGTTTATCAAAATAGTCGTAGGACATAGTTTGCCCCCATTTAAAATGGCGGTGCACCTTACTTGGCGATGTGGTGATGTCACACGGATATATATATATATATATATATATATATATATATATATATATATATATATATATATATATATATATTAGTTGTTCAAAAGCTAACTTAACTTAGTTATCTGAAATTGCCTGAAACTTCTGTCTGCTTTTAAATGGTTTTGCTTTCTGCTATACAGTATATATTGTCATAAAATATTTTTAAATGAAGACGGGTTTTCATTTTGGGGGTTTGGTTTGGAAACATTCAATTTAACTGAAATGTATTTTGCTTTGATTTACCAAATGGATAATTTTTTTTGCAAAAAACGAATGCAATATGCTTTTTTTGTTGTTTTTATAAACAAATGCATTTTAATGCACACGTAAAATGCTTGAATTATTTCTGAAGGAATTGCGTTTCTTCTATCTTTACAAATAAAAATGTTTTTATATGTATGTATGTACATACATACATACATATGTATTTATAGCCAAAAATAATTAAGAAAATAATTTAGGAAATGTATATCTTACAGAGTTAAAAATTATTTGAATAAGGGATATTTCTTTATTTCAGGGTCACAGGTATAAATAGTGAGTCGTGATGTTGCAATATCTGTTGTTATCTGATGATTGATTGTTGATACATGAGGACATAAACAGGAAATGATGTGTTTTTGATAATGCAAAATAAAAAAATTTTGCCAATAAAAATGTTGATTTCAAATGTGATTTACTGCTGTTTGTAAGTTTTATTTTCTACCAGTTCATCGCCTACTCTTGAAAAGAAAATATATCGTTATCTAAAACATCACAATCCACCTATCATTGCCAAGTGTTCCAGGTTAAACTGAGGCTTTAGGTGCTGAAGATTTTGCACCATTTTTCTAGTCCAATGTATGATGATATTGGACTAGTTTTCAAGTCCAATATCATGATAAATAATGTCTGTGTATTGACTAAAATGCTTATCAGGGTTCCAGTCACAAAGAAATGAAGATTAGACTAGACTATGAGTAAAAGGATTCCAGTATAAAAGAGTGAAACCTTACCACATTTGGGTCACTAATAAAGGAAAAAAATAAGTCAAAGAGCCAGCTGGCTATTGTTTTCAAGGTATAGTGTTAAATAACAAATAGAAATTCTATGAATTAATGAAGTGTATACAGCACAGAAGCCAATGTGTAACGCTCTATCGTCTATCTTGATAACGTTAGCTCTGATATCACCAAGTAATTAAGAGTCCAGGTTGTTTGTCCAGTCAATATTGCAGCCCAGCAATCAGGGACCACTTGTGGTTGATGGTGTCATTTACAGAGTGACGTGTAAGTTTGAAGTCATTGGCCCACCGAAAATTCCATTAGGAAAAGAAGACTGAAGTGGAGAGTGAGGAGACTGAACTAAATTTACAACCTGTCTTCCTTTCTAAAAACACAGGTAAGACTATTTACAAAATGTTGTAGTGCAGTTTTGGGTGCCATTCAGTTGCAGTTTTCCAACCCAACTGTTGTAATTTAATTGCATTTGGTGTTGGGTACTTTTGGGGAGAGGGAGCATTTTTTTTATTAGGATCAGATCAGTCAGTGGTACCACTACGTTAGTGCCCAAGTAGGAGGGCATAAATAATGACTTAAAGCGCCTTTTAAACAGATTTGAAGATGGTCCAAAATGCCCCTTATGGAGCACATGCTATAGTTTACCATTTGAACAGAAGAGGGTGCTAATGAATTTTGGAAAACAGGCTCAAATACCTTGAAACACTCCTGGAAACATTTCTTGTGTGTATAAATGATTATTTAAAGCACTTTTTAACCAAATTTGAAGATGGTCCAAAATAACCCTTTTGGAGCATATGCTATATAGCCTTACCATTTAAACACCAGGGGGTGCTGGTGATTTTTGGACAAAATAAACGGGGTCAAAATACCTTGAAATACTCCTGCAAACATTTCAATGGGCATAAATAATGACTTAAAGCACGTTTTAACCACATTTGAAGAGGTCTGAAACCATACTAGTCCTCCAGGACTGGATTTGAAAACAATGAACTAATATATTCAATTGCCGTACCTTTCCTGTAATTCTTCCATAACCTGACATTTTGTATGGAGCTTCTGGACATTAGAAACGGCAGCGTCTTCTGCCCTATTAATAAACATGCATATATAAATGAGTTAAAAACAAATTATATTCCACAATTAGACAAGAAAATGTTCAAATGACTAGTCTATCCTAGTGTTCTGGAGAGAGAGCGGCAACAATGGAAGTTCAAAAACAGGGCTGATTACGTGGTCCATGTAGGTGCAGACAGTTCACAGAAGTGGTTGAGGAGCAATACAAAAATAACAGGAAAACCACTATATCGGTAAATAATATCAAATAAATGCTTTGATTTAGAATTTTTTCTGTTTATGCTAATTGTTTTGAACTCTGCTAAGTTTACGCAACCTGCATATTCGCCTACAGTGATATTAATATTTTTGTTGATTTATTTTTTATTTTTTTAAAGACGAGTGAGGCAGACGGACAGATGACAGTGATTTCCCAGTTGACTACTACACAATAAGTCTGACTCTCAACAGCACAATAACTGTGTTGTAATATATGAATTAATTGCAGATAAGGGGAATTGTATCACTGCTTCTTACCTCTTCTTTCTTATAAATTGTATTATTTTTTTTGACTTGTTCTCTCTTTACTACATTTGTGTATTTTTTTTGGCAGCAATAAACTGATATTTCCTTTCTTTTTTTTCTAGACTTTCAGACTTCAGTGAGGCACATTAACAGGTGACAACCAATTATTTGCCAATTAACTGTACAATGCTGGACTTACAACAGCATAGTGATAACTGTGTTCTAATATATGAATTCATTGCAAATAAATTGAATATTAATTTTATCATTGTTTCGTACATCTTCTTCCTTATAAATATACACACTTGTGTTAATTGCTTTGACCTGTTATAATGTTATGATCATATCAGGTGTCGCTTTCACAGTAAAGCCTAGTTTCCATAATTACTATATATACTAATGGAATAATGTTAATAGAACCAGTTACATGACAGACATGATACACATGTATGAAAGATAAAACTATGCAAATAAACTTGGTTTGTTAGGTTCTGCTTTTCAACCTGCAATCACAGCCTCTGTACATTAATCTCGCTACTACAATAAATTAACAGGGTTGGATTAAGTTACAGTTACAGAGGGTAATTTAAAGTTATTCACCCGTTGCACAGGTTGCTATCATTATCCAGTGTGCTCTCCTAAACTTTTACCTATTAACATTCTCTAAATCCTATAATCTAGTAGCAGGGATGAGATCTTACTGTGGCCCATCGCTTTGTTGGTCGTTAAATGTGAATATTACAATTTTTGTGGTTGTGTATTTGTACACTGTAAAAAAAAATACAAATAGGCTTTTGGTCACAGTCTTCCTGTAAAAACTACAGATACATTTGATTTAATCGAGACAAAAATCTTGTCAAATAAATAACTTTGCATTATATTTTCACTTATTTTATGTTTTAGTTTAACAACTTTTTCCTCTTAGTTCTACAGTCATCTTTACAGTATGCAGCAAATATTCTCAAACACTGAGAAGTGGTGCACAAACACTCAACAGTGTATTAATCTGCAACTTCAGTCCTCTTGCATAAGGACCTTTTTGTCACAGTGGTGTTTCCTGTAAGCTCGATCATGAAGGCTGCATGGTGTGTTTGAGGTGAACAACTCACGCTGTGTGAGTACTAAGGAAAGGAAATGGTCTGTACCTGTCTTATCTTATATAGCACATGAAACGGAAATTGTTTGCCTCTCCTGTCTCTTTACATACTGGAAATAGCGATAGTTTCAGGAGTTAAATACTGCAGCAGTAATTCAGAAAACAGGATTTTAAAAAAGACCATATCTCCCGTACTTCAATAAAAACTGTTTTTAACTCTTTAAAACTGATGCGATCTGTACATGTATAGTTTGGATGGCTGTAACTCTCTAATTGTTAGTGCAACTGGAAAAATTGCAATGAATTCTAAAACTTGCAATGTTGCACTTTATTGGGTCATTACGGTAATATACTCATGCCTGTACTAAAAGATGGAGAAGCCTTTTTAGCATTATTATGACATGCAGTAAATGGGAAATGACTGCTAGCTAGTGAAAAAACTGGGGGGTAAAAGTGGACTGGAAAAATGGGCAACACTCATATTTTGGAATCTTTTTATTGTCAAAATATGAAAAAAGTCCAAGCAGATTATTCTAGGATTAGAGGTAAATGGTTAAAATAATCAAGAGCATTTTAATCTGCACTTCTTGCGTTCATCTAAATAAAGGGCCTAGTCCAAAATGTTAATGTAACAGTGTCAGTCCTGTCATAGGCCCTCCCAGAGTCTGTGTCAGTCCTGTCATAGGCCCTCCCACAGTCTGTCTCAGTCCTGTCATAGGCCCAACGACAGCCTGTGTCAGTACTGTTATATGCCCTCTGAGCCTGTGTCAGTACTGTTATATGCCCTCTGAGCCTGTGTCAGCCCTGTTTAAACATTGTAAGTAGTAATAGTACTAATAATAGTAATCGAGTGGTAGTATTCACAGTAGTAGTACCAAATTAGTAGTACTACTACTGTACTATAGTAGTTATAGTCCATTTTATTTTTTTTTTGGTACTGACCCAGTGACCCCCAACTTCTTGGGTAAACGACAGGTCAACATCTTTACTCACAATATGCAGAATTGAAAGACGAGCATTTTAGTGCTCATTGGAAATCTCTAAAGCTATATTCATATTTTGAACTTTATTGTGACCTTTGACCTAGAGCCTTTAAAATTTGTCCTTCGGGGTTTTTTTATACGAGTCTTTTATTGAAAGGATAAGCCCCTTGAGATGTCTTATCTCATTTTAGAGGGGGTCCTAATGGCAATGCACATCAATAGTCAGAGCAAAAATCCATATAAGTGAGTGTAAAGGAATGAAAAAACAAATTACCGATTTGCCCAATCTCTTATCATTGAAAAAACACATTTTGGTTCACCTGGACCTTGACCTTTGACCTACATTCATCAAAATTTAATAGGATCTATTCTTGACTACCTCACAGCTTTCCTGAAAATGTAATGGAAATCGGTCCAATACATTTTGTGTGAAGTTGCTGACAAGCACATGGACAAACAAACAAAAAACTAACCAAAAACAAGTGGTGCGAGGCACTTGTACACATTTGACCGAATGTCTGCAAGTGTGTGTCTTACCATTATGAAATCACATTTTTGGTGACTGGGACCTTGACCTTGGACCTACATTCACCAAAAATTTTGTAGGATCTATTGTGGACCACCTGACAAACTGACTCAAAAACAATAATAATTATTGATTAGGTAGAAGATGAAAGACCATAAAGACTGAGTCTGTTTGTCTACTTCACTAATTTTAATGAAAGTTGGTAGCACGCTTTGGGGCATTTCCAAGGTGCATGGAGGAGAAAAACATGCGGGAGGCCAAGGACTCCAGTACTTGTAGGATAGAACAACTTTACCTCTAAAATTAGACCAACATGTTTTGGCAATCCTTTGAATTTAAAGTGTTTCTGCACCACAAGAGCTGCTGGAGTCATTGACCTGCTACAAGGCTGAGGCATAGACAAGGACACTTCTATTAAGTGGGGAATAAAATGGAAATTTGCTGATAGAATTAGGCTACGTCCACACAACTTTGATACGGGTTTCGTTTTGAAACTGTGTCAAAAAGATATTACGTAATAATGGAACTGTTTCAGTAAAAATCCGTGTCAGCATGGGGGCGAAACACTTGCTGAAAACGAGACAATTCACATGCCACACCACTATGCGCGCTGTAAGCTAGTCCAACCCGAAACAAGAGAACAACAGAAGAAATTGTGTGCATGCGCCCACATCCATTTTACTACTGGCGCAACACACACACCAGACACAAACAATAACACTGCTAACACCCTAACCCATTCACCATTGCTACTCTGTTGTTCACCACTGTCACTGTCTTGTGAGGAGAATGAATGCTACAGGTGCAAGGCTGCCGTTTTTTCCAGTCATGTGGTCATGACGTGGGTGTGAACACACACGGATACTTGTCAGGATGGATACGGAAACGGCACCGTATCCAGATCTTCCCACTCTGAGACCCATTTTCCAAAGAGTTCATTTTGGGGTATCTGCGAGGAGACATCCCATTTTGACGAAAGGCCAATCTGTTGAGAAAGTATGTCGGTTTCACATGAACTTGTTTCTGTGCAGACGGGGTCTTGGAGTCTGTTCCAGGGCCCAATTATGGGGGGATCTGCCCCCCCAACACTCCTCTAATTGCCATCCTCCATGGTCCAGGGGCCCTCTGATTACTGTCCCTGTCCCCAATTCACATCACCCTTCTTTCTGTTCTCTTCAGATAACAGTGTGAGTAGTCATAAGATCCTAGAGAATAGAGGCCCTCTGACTATTGGCATCAGCATCTGAATTGCTTTGGGTGGCCCCCTGAGCCCCTGGGTGGTGGCCCCAGTGGCCAGCATTATATGGCCCTGGTCTGTTCACCTTGCAAATGGTGAGTGAAAGTAACCAGATGCATCAGGTGACAAAAGTGAGATCAAATGTCATAATTTTTGCTTTGATAAATCCTGAAACAAAGACGACTGTACAACAATGCTCAGGCATTGTTGGTTTCTTGCCATCTCAATGTTACTGGCGGTTCAATAGTTAGCATTAGCACCGTCAAAATGGAGGCGCTCTATGACGTGATAAGTGGGAATCCCCTATATGTAGAAGACAGAATGCATGTGTTGTGCACAGATGCACATGACGGGAAATAACGAATAATAGTTCATTCCTTTTAATAATAATTTCCTCACATCACGTTCACACAACAAATTGAGGGGGGGCAAATAAATATTAAAAATAACCTACTTGTCAGGTTTTTTTGTTTTATTGTCACCTCTCCCCCTCTGACTGCCAACCCTATTGTCTATCCCCCTAACCCTTTAAAGAGCAGAGTACAGCTGTTTCAGAAAACTTTACAGACTAATGGTTATTTTAAAAACCTGACATGAATAAGCTGATATCAGACAATAAAACCAATGCACGTGTCATCACCTTTCCAGCTTCCTCATTGTTTTGCTGCAGTACACTGGAGGAAAAAGCATTTCCTCAATAAAAGAATAAAATATCTCTTTGTTTTATTTTCACTACACAGTTCAGAATAATAACTTTTACTTTTGGCAGAAAGTTGACTTTGGCCTTTCCAGCTTGAGGTCAAACCTCAGATACTGTATGGTAATATGTTTTTTTATTGTTTTTTATTCATTCTGTCATGTAGAGCACTAGAGGTCAGCAGAGGTTAAAAAAAACTAGTCCCTGTATGTTCTGTTAGTCCTATTCTGTGAAATAAGATGAGACAACAAACACTCATCACAACCTGATTTTATGACTCAAGACTGTGACAAGATCAATGTATTTTTTATTATCTTCTTTACTACAGTACATACAGTTTGTGATTTACATGCAGTAAATGACAGGTTTTGCTCTTATGTTCACTGGTATGCTTCTGATAAATGGATTAGCTAAAGAACTGATTTCTTTCTTTTTCTCTGAATACTAAAGCCATCTCTTAAATAAGTGTATGATTTAAATCAATGTACATCTGTCATTTGTGAAAAACAAATATGTGCTTAGAGCTGTTCACCATATTTATTGTCATTTGTCAGTGAACCAAAGTATACCTGGAATGGTATCAAATCTGTCATTCTGCTGTACATTTAGTTTTACATCTTGTCAAGTTTTAATTCATTGTTAATGTTCATGTAATCTGATGAAAAAAAGCACAAATATTTATTGTGTGATGAATGATTTAATTCACAGCTTTTGCAACTTGAAAAACAGTCAGTGGAGGTAAAATGAACAGACAGATGTTTGTACAGGCAAGAAAACTGAACCTCAACAGCACAGACATAAACCATCAAACATTAGTTGTGACAACAGTCACTGGCAACAATGTAACAATTTTTTTTTTAAACTTTTTGAGTGTTGTCTAGATTTCTACAACTGATTTAGGGTATTTTTGCACTGCTAAATCAGGAAATAGCATCCGTTTCTCTCCATCAGGTCAGGTTTGTGTACTAAGTTGATTTGAAAAAAATCTGACCATGTGACATATCAACTCATTTTTGTCAATACACATCATCCTAGGTAAGGTTTTTAAGAAAAAAAAGTTTGTCCAGCAATATATATTTATTACCTGATGGAAACATTGATTACTGTAAACTGATTGGTGGACATTGCCATTGGTCCACCCACGTAGAGTCTCAGTGCATGCCTTGCACACCATATATGGCGCCTGAACTTTATCCTCATCACTTACTTTAATACCAAAATAAGCATGGTAAGCAAACACTATGAACCTTGTAATTGGTTTACTATTAGGAGCAATAGTGTAGTTTCCACATATGTAGCAGAACACGTCAACCTTATTTCTGCACGATCTTCTGAACGAAGCCATCTTATTCACCAGCAAAACAAAAATGGGTACAAATGGTCATCAATTAACTTGCACAGAAGATGAGAATACACGCAAACAGCAAAAACATCAATGAACATGTTCCCATGATAATAAACAAACAGGATTGCCAGATTTCACACGCAACAAATTAAAAGGGAAAAAAAAGAAGAAATTAAAGACGGAAGATCAAACACTTTTAAAAGTTAACCCAGTCCATAAGTAAAAAAAAATATTCCACACGGCATTTTACCCCCACCAACTTCTTCTAAAATGCTCCACACATGCGTACATGTGTACAAAAACGTAAAAGAAATTAGGCCATATCTCAGAAACTTGACCTGACTGAGCAAAACCACTGTGATATCTGGATTTAGCACATCAGATTAACCCTAAATCAGCTAAAAAAAAAACTGCACACAACAAATTTGTTGTTGACCAGTGATGTGTGTGTGTGTGTATGTATGTATGTGTATATGTGTATATATATATAAAATTTCACTGGAGAGTAATGTTTTTAAAAAAAGGTAATAAAATCAAACTGAAGTTCAATCACATGCATATTTAAATGTATATATACTCTATTCAACATTTATTATCATCCTTTTACCCTTTTGTCATTTTATTTCAAACCTTTCTATGATTGTCCCTGATTCTCTAAACATTAAGGGCAGCGTAGGTGCTGAAGTCTGAAGTGTCTGTTTTCTTCTTCTTCCTCTTTGGTCTCTGTGATACTGGTCGGATTTCTAGTGCAGCATAACACACATCTTCATCCTACAATATCACAATTAATCAATGTAATTTTGTCTCATTGTAAAATATTTTCATGTCATACAATTAACTTCACTATGAGGTCATCTTTAAATAATTTTTACTCAGAAATTCGAGGTTTGTAGAGACCAGTGAAATCTGCTCGTACCTGATTCTGTCTTGTTTGACCTCTGGTGTCAAGGCCTTTTTCTTCAATATGAGGAACCTTTTCTGTAAAAAGAATACATGAACATAATGATTAAACTCTTAGATGGATGCAATATATTTAATGAAAATTATTCTTACAGATCAGTTTTTCCTTTCAGATAATTCAACTAAATGTTAAACAATGACAGTGACGACGAAGAACTAGAAAGGGAATGTGGTTGAATTTGTTACCTTTTTTCTGACAGAGATGATAAACCAGGAGAGACGAGAGGAGAGACAAGAGGAGAGCAAAAGCTGGACACAAAGAAAACAGCAGCATACAGTACAGACCACCGTCGTCTGAAGGCAGGCCATGACTGGATCCTTGATTAAACAGAAGATATATTCATCTGGAAGTTTTTTGGCTTTATTCAAGAATACTTTTAATATCAATATAATAATAATAAAAATTAGGACATAATAATAGTAACTAGAACCTCCCCCCTTCAAATGAAGAGAGGTCCGCCAAGGAGGTTATGTTTTTGCCAGAGTTTTTCTGTCTGTTAGCAAGATAACTCAAAAAGTTATGGACGGATTTTGATTACATTTACAGGATGTGTTGGGAGTGTCACAATGATCAAATGATTACATTTTGGTGGTGATCTGGAAGAGATCCTGGATCACTTTGAAATTTTACATTACGTTAAAAGGAGAATACATACATGCAATTTTAAAAAAGACAATGTTTTCTCAAAAAGTTTTCGGTCTTTGTACATGTCCGGTGTCGAAGCTTTCTGTATTTGACTACAGCACATGACAGTTGTAATCAAATACTATTGTCATCATTCTCTACCTGATCATTAGGAACTATACATTTCTTTTAGTTTTAGTTAGTTCCTTCATATCCTAACTTCACATGTTTTTATGACATATGTGTCTAAATAAAATATTTTCATCAAAATGTAAAGTAACACCTCCACAGCTGCAATATGAAATTAAAGGCAAAATACTTACTGAATACTATCTTTGTGATATTTCCATAAAAATACAAATGATTTTCAGAAATGTGTTTTTCCTCCTCAACTTTCATAGTTTCAGTTCCACAGTAGTAGAGGCCTTCATCAGAATCAGTGATGTTCAGGATGAGCAGATCATAGGAACTGGAAGATTCATTTCTCAAAAGATGAAAACGAGGTAAAGGATTCAGGAAATACCATGAATCTTCTGAATCTGCTGAATATTGTTGTTTTTTCATGGATTTTAAATCCAATCTAGGCTGATTTTCATGGGAACAGTTCCTGTACCACACTATGTACACTCCTGCTGAATAACTGCAGTCACAGTACATAGTGATGTTGTCGCCTCGTCGGACTGTCACCTCCATCACTGATCCAGAGATCCGCTGATGACCGGAGGAAATAATTCCTGGAAGACAAGCACAATGACAAACATTTAATCTGGGCAGTAGATTTACACTGACAGTAAAAACTTCCATAATGATGTTTCAAAAGTCACCAAAAACTACCTAAGAGAACAAAGACACATAAGAGCTGCCTGTCCATGAGTGACAATGAGTTAGAGATGAAAGACAGGAGGGGTCTTTGTACGCATGTTAAAAGATGTGTTCTTTTCCATTAAAGGTAACGCAGGTAGTGATTGGCTGCTTCAATGAAAAAATTTCCACTGTGCTTGTTTCTGGTCAAGTACTACACTATAGATTAAAAAAAAAAAAAAAAAACAGAAAAACTTGTTGCTGATCATTGCTCATATACATCACCAGGTTATGAAATGAGCCATTTTTGACAGGACCCTTACATTATGAGATGGAAATATTTACATTTTGGTCTAGAGACACAGGGGACATTCGGCTGGTAAGAAGAAAAATTTAGTTTAAAGATATGAGACAAAATAATATTAATTCAGTACTGAACAAGGATTTGAAGTTTTAATATTTAGTTCCTTATCTTATGAAATCAGTGAATTGAAATGGCCGTTGATTGTGACTACTGCAAAAGTAATATGCATTTATTTAAATTTTTTATTATCAAAGCTTTATATTGTTGTAAGCTGTACATTACAGTAGTTATCAGTGAAAATATACATATGTATTGTATTTTTATTATATAGTTTAGGATAACACTGACATTTGACCAAAAGCTGTTTGGACTTTTCAGGATGGGGGTCAAACTTTATATACTGTGGTGATACTTTAGTTTGATTATTTAGTTTCTCCCCTAGAGGTCAGTAGAGATACATTTGAGGTTCAGGGTCATAATGAGATTTTAGCAGCATTGTCAGACTGTTTTCTGCGTAAAGTTAGTTTTTAACCTTATTTATTTGGTTTATGGTGAAGGGACAGCAGTGAATGTTTAGTTTTTTTAAGTTATTGATGAGAATGGGGGTGGGATTAAATAACTGTTTCTTCTTCCCACTCCTATATTATTATATCTTTTCTTATATATGTGTATATTGTGTGAATTTCTCGAAGTAAACAAATTAAATAAAAAAAACTAAAAATCAAATCAAAAATCTTTTGTACCAATTACTGTGCATCCTAAGATAAAAACATACAAGGAGTTATTGTACTATGTGTCCAACTCTGTACTTGGACCCAGTTCAGCTCTTATTTGTCTTTGTCAAATGCAAAATTTAAGTGGAGGTTATTACTTTTAAAAATGACACATAACATTAGGGCAAGAAGGACCCTGGTTCTAATCCCACACCTGACCTTTCTGTGTGGAGTTTGCATGTTCTCCTCATGTCTGCGTAGGTTTTCTCCAGGTACTCCAGTTTCCTCCCACCGTCCAAACACATGCACTGATAGGTTAATTGGTTAATCTAAATTGTCCATAGGTGTTAATGTGAGAGTGATTGTTTGTCTATATATGTTCAGCCCTGAGATGAACTGGAGACTCATACAGGGTGCACCCCGCCTTCACCCATTGTAGCTGGATTAGGCCCCCAGTGACCCCCATGACCCCAGTGAGAATAAATCGGGTTCAGATGACGAGATGAGACATAACATTAGGGTCAGCAGTGGTGTGGTCCCTGGGGAAGTGGGTATGCTCTCAACTTTTGGCTTTTTTCTTTAAAGTAGTCTGGAAAACATCACTTTATGACATAAAATTACTTTATTAAGTTTACCCGAAAGTAAATAAGTAGTATATGCTCACTAATCTAAAATTACTAAAAAGTCACATGAAAATAAATTATAGAAATAAATTAGAAAAGCAATAAATGTAAATGTAAATAGGAACCAATGCATTAATAAATGCAGGGTTACAATTAAAGAAGTAAAAGTATAAACAAAGACAAAATAAATAAATAAATGGCATAGAAAGTCATTTTTTTATATTTCTATCTCATAATTTTGACTTTATCTCATAATTTGGCCTTTGTATCGCGTCATTTTTTACTTTTTATCTCACAATTTTCTACACATAATTTTTACTTTTTATCTCATAATTTTTACTTTTCAGCTCATAATTTTATCTTTTAAAGTTTTATTTAGCAGAATAAGAGTGTGTGTTGTTCCGTGTTACAACTCAACAAGGTTTAGAGTTATTGTGACTGTTTAGCTTCACTTAATGTGCCTTATAATCCAGTGTGCCTTATAGTGTAGGACATAAGGTAAATAAAGCATTAAACTTAACATTGACAGTAATTATTCATGGACTCTCTATGGCTACGTCCGCACGAGTTCGAAACGGGTTTAGTTTTGAAACCGTGTCAACAAATATATTATGTAAAAATGGAACTGTTTCAGTATAAAATCCGCGTCAGCATGGGGGCAAATTGCTTGCAATTCGATGCAATTCACCTGCCACACCACTATACTCCGTAAACCAGTCCCACCTAGCCTAGGATCTAGACTGTCCCCAGTGGCCGCAAATGGTATTTGCTACAGGGAGAGTCTAGAAAGTCTAGGCAAATTTGTGGGCGGGATAACCGCTGTCTGTCAAATTTTCTCTTTACACAACGCCACGCTATTGGATGGGTAACCAGTCAGAGCCAACCAATCAGAGCGATGAACATGGAGCAGGTCTAACCATTCCCGGTTCAGCCAGGATTCCGGACTCCCGTACACTATTTGGCACCGGCTGCTTCGGATCTCCTCCGGGTCGCCTTTGCCGAGTTGTGCTGCTCGTATTCCCGGTTTTTCGGCCTCTTGCAACTGGTCATCCATTAGGGCTAAAAGGGGTGACACAACGATCACCAGCGGGTTGTGCAGACCCATGCGTCGTCCCACTAGCGGAGCCAGCTGATAAATCAAACTTTTGCCATACCCGGTGGGCAAAACTCCGACAACGTCCCTTTTTTCTAAAAACAGCTTAAGTGCCGTTTTCTGCTCCTCTCGCAGGGAAAACTGTAATTTTAAATCCCCTTGCGTTGCTGCCAAAGCCAGCTCGAAAGGTTGTTCCTGGTGATGAGCCATGTTGTCTAGCAGCTAGCAACTGGTGTTACAGCAATGTGTGCTAGGTGCTACGTCTCTGCGACTACAACATTACGTGTCGTATTTGTGTCATCATGAGGCAGGGCCGGCTCCAATCACGCCCCTCGCGATTTGATTGGCCCGGTACATTTTGGATTTTCAGATCCGAGGCTGTCTAGTCTGTCTCCCGTAGCAAATACCATTTGCGGCCACTGGGGACAGACTAGATCCTAGGCTAAGTCCCACCGGATACAACGGAACAATAGTAGCAGTAGTGCGCATGCGCTCGCATCCCTTTTACTACCGGTGCAAAACACACGCTGGACACAAACAACAATAATAACACTGTTAACACCCTAACATTAACCTATTCACCACTGATACTCTGTTGTTCGCCATTGTCTTGTGAGGAGAATAAATGCTACTGGTGCAAGGCTGTGTTTACGGAAACAGCACCATATCCAGATCTTCAGATCTTCATGGCAGCATGTATATATATTTAGAAAAGCTGGAAATAAAATGAACCATATTAATATTTTATGAGCTCAGGACTTAGTAAAATCCCGGATTTCAAAATATCTGAGGGTTTTTAAGTATATTTTTTGTTAAAATCTTCTTTGAGCATGCCTATAGTGTAATTACATCTTAATTTGTTCAGAAATAGAAGTTCCTAGTATAGGACGACAGCGCCACCATATAAACACGGCACATATTGAAACTAATGATGCAAACAACATGCCGCCATGACACCTCCTGGAAACACTCTTGATCTAACCTCACCCTCCGCGAGACCGGTCCCATTTTGAAGAAAGGCCATCCATTAATAAAGTACGTCAGTTTCACGCAAACTCGTATCCGTGCAGATTGGGTCTATGTTTACAGATGCTAATTTCTAATTCCACAAAAACAAAAGAGGGGTGTTCGCATCGGGTACCACATCGACCCCCACCTGACTACACCTGTGGGGTCTGGGGAGCATGTGGAAAACCACAATCTTTGTTAATCAATAGAAGTCGACCATGGGATACTGCTGCACAGCTTCAGTTTGTTCAGTGATGGTTTCCTGATCCGTCTTTTATCAAAGTGTATTAGTGATGGCAGTGGCTGATGGATAACTTGTGATAAAAACAGCAAATTGCAAAAAAAACCAAACAAACAAAAAAAAAAAATTTAAAAAGATAAACCACAACTGTCTTGAAACAGACATGCAGTGCTTTGATATATAGTTATTACATTTTAAAGTTGTTATGTGGATGTGACATGGGGAAATTAAACAAAAGCATTTATGTTTCAAAGAATGATTTCATTTATTTATTATGAGATTCATGACACAGTCTTCTGGGACACCTGAAACAAAAACTCAAACACAAAGTAGAAATGGCACCAAACTGTTTCTGAAGGATCACTTTGAAATTTTACATTACGGTAAATGGAGAATACATTTCAAAGTGATCCAGAATCCAGGATCTCTTCCGGATCGCCACCAAAATGTAATCATTTGTTCCTCTCAGAGTGCTTTTCTAGTTTTATTGTATTTTTATCTGTAAAAACAATGGGATTGTTTTATAGTGTATATGAACATCACGAGTTAACTCTCAGATGGATTCTGTTTGCTTTTTATTTTTGCTATTTATTATGCTATTTAATTAACATGGTTTTATTCTCACAGTACATACCACTATTTCCTACCAGTTATTCAAATGAATGTTCAATAATGAGAGTGATGATAAAGAATTAAAAATGGAGTGTGCTTGAAAATCACATTGAATTTCCCTTTTTTTCTGACAGAGATGATAAACCAGGAGCAGAGACAAAAGAAGAGTAAAAGCTGGACACAAAGAAAACAGCAGCACAGACCACAGACCTGTACAGTCCTGGACGCTTGATTAAACAAAAGATGGTTTTATTAAATGGACTCAGGTTATATATAACTTGACCTGTTGTAGACTTGGCTTTGGCTGTTCACACACACACACACACACACACACACACACACACTCACACAAACACACACACACACACACACACACACTCGTTTATATGAGTGTGTGTATATATATACCATGTGTGTGTATATATATATATATATATATATATATATATATATATATATATATATATATATATATATATATATCAATTGTAGGTAATGTAGGTATTGGGTAGTGAGTGTAAATATCTCTTAAAAAAAATAAAAAAAGTACAATTAAAAACACATTTGAAATATATTAAAAGTAATGAAATGAAATTTAAATGTAAATAAAAAGTAAAATAAATAAAACAATAATAACCACTTTGAAAGGTAGCATGTGTTGGTAACTTGGTTCCAAAAGCAGTGTGGAAAAGTGGCTTTCAGTGGAATAACACCTTTAATTGAAATAAAAGTGGTGTTTTTATGGTCATGAAATTTCACCCGTTACATATTATATTATTCTAAGTCATTGGTAATCTATAAACCTAATTTGGTATGAATTCAACCAATAGTTTTTCTGTTACAGACATTTGAAATTTTGATTATTGTAGGTAAATGGGGGGAAAACATTCAGAAAACATTAGAACTTTCACCTACTTTTCCCAAAATGCAGCACTGCATAGTCACTATCTTTAAAGTATATTTAGTATGAATTCAATGAATAGTTTTGCTGTTAGAGTGTTAACAAACAAACTAAACCAAAAACATAGATATTAATTTTATAATATACTATATAAAGGCAGGCATTAAAGGGATAAATAATAGTCAACTATAGCTACTATGTGTTGATGAAGATGTTGTTTCTTGTCATGCGAGTGTAGTAGTTGCTGCTGAGCATCAGTCAATCAACAGCCAATGACGATGATGAATGATTTAAAATATTAAAATATTGAAGAATGAAAAACAACGTAAGAAAAGTTGACTGTGGGATACCGTGTCAGAGCTTCAGTCTGTTCAGTGATGGTTTCCTGTTCTGTCTTATATCAAAGTGTATTGGTGACAGTTGTGGGTGATGGTTAACTTGTGATAAAAACAGGAAATTGAAAGTCATCATCACTTTTATGAAATGTTACGGATCGATTTTAATCAAAAACTTTACCAACACTACAAACAACAACATCAATTTCCAGAAAAGAAAACACACAAACAACTTTTTCTCTTATCTGATCTTATCTGTCACTTTTGTTTATAGCTTATTGATAACAAATATCTTATTCGTGTACACTAAATGAGTTACATGTAGTATGCATTATTGTAAAGTCTCAACAGCAGGTGGAAGACATCATGTGACGATCAGAAGACACTATAGTATGAATCAACACTACATATCTGCAGACGGTGTCACTGAATAAATAGTTTACACACACATCTGTATGGTATCATCAAATTTTCTTTAAAAAAAATAACTGGTTAATTTGACAGTTGGACAAAAAAAACACTGTTTTAGTATCAAGGTGACAGTTTGTATTATAGCCCTGTTAGATTATCTTTGTTTTCAGACAGACAAAAGGCAGTAAAACCACAAAGCATCTCTGTTTTATGTGGTGTTTGCATAACAGGTATATACCCAGAGGAGACATGACATGAAAAGCTTTAGCAGGATACATATTTTAACAACTAGATAAGCACTCAGAGAGCACAGACGCCACCAAGGAAGATCAGCCCCCCCCCCCCAAAAGACATGGTGGACGGACGTTTCGGAATTGGACATTTTGGCCTAGGACGTTTTGGACTGCACTTTTTGGACAAATCATATTTTCAAAAACAAACACCATAAATTCAAACACCATTTGCATATAATTTTATTCTTCACTCAAACACATATTAAAAATATATACAATATCCTCAAATTAAAGTATCAAAATTATACAAATTACATTGCAAGTATATAACCTCACATTATTTGAAAGAGTGCATAAGAATTTTACACATGATCACAAATCTATATAATACACTCATATTCAAAATGATACAAATGGAGCCTTTTACACATTGGGACTTCCTCCTCTCAAGTTGTGTGACTGACAGCAATAGATTTAATGCCAGAAGCTCTATCCTCTTGGTTGAAGTTCCTGGTAGGCCTTCTTTGTTCTCTTCTTTAATCAGAGCCCACGTTAATCTTGTAGTAAGACTGTAAACACCCAATTAGTTTCCAAACAGTTGGGTGTGCATGTCCAACCAGGGAATTTAATTTTCTGAGATGTTATTTGTACGAGGTCGATCACAGTGTAATGGCATGTATATTAAAATGTTCCGGTGGAAAAGCTGCAGGACTTTGACAGATGTGGACTTGTAGTGAACCTGGTTCTGTGTTCAAATAATGTGAGGTTATATACTTGCAATGTAATTTATATAATTTTGCGTATATTGTATACATTTTTAATATGTGATCGAGTAAATAATAACATTGTATGCAAATAAACACAATTTTATGGTGTTTGTTTTTGAAAATATGATTTGTCCAAAATGTCCTACTCTGCAAAACATCTTAGTCTGGAACGTTGTAGGCTGAAATGTCCTATATTCAAAAGACATGAATGTGCCCCTTTTCCACTGATCACCACCAAACTTTATCACTTGTTCCTTGTGTCAGTATCAACATTTCTTGAAAATGACCTAGTGTCTGGGAGTTGAATGTACCTCACTCAATAATATGATTTCTTGTTGCACATGTACACTCAGATTTCTGGGAAACTCCAGCTTAGTTTTTTGCCAATAGCTCAGCTTCAATGTGCATGTTGTATTAGTAAAAAATATATTAATATTTTAAAATTAAGCATAGTTAAAACCCTACATAATTAAGATCTATAGCCTAAGAGTGGTTGGTAAGATTAGTGTTTTCATTATTTTAATATCACAAATATAGTTTACAATTAGTTACAATATTACACCTTATTTCAGAAAGTTACAGACATCAGGAGTCTTTTGTCTGATAAGTCGTTGGTCTGATTTTTGAGTGATGTGTGCTGGATGTGGCTGCAGACACACACACCACTGGCCTGTTGTCTTCCAGGAAGCAGTTTTAACATCTTCTCTGCTTTGGGGGAAATTCCTTTCAGGGGTGTCAACTTCTGGAGACTTGTTTTTTTCGTTCGGGGGTGTCCTGTCTCTAGAACCTTCCATTGTTGTCCTTAATGTAAATTATCCAAACCCCCTCAGGGCCTGGGGTCATCTCAAACTGTGCTGACCTGTCTTCGGACCACAGACTCAAAACCCAAGAATCTTACATTAAAACATTTATGTGATATTATTGTAAATTCCACAACGCTCTGAACATGCTGAATGTTATAGAAGACGACAGTGTTGCTATGGTATCTATGGAGCCTTGGAACATTTAAATGGGTCATATCATGAAAAGATGGCAAACTGCATTTTACACCAATTATTTCCTTTAATTGATAGAATTCGTGACTCAACATGTATTAAACATTTACATTAGTAGATGATTGTGGTTGGCAGTGGATTTTTGGTTCTTTATGGATTAATTTAATTGGCTATTCACATGAATATGGAACCATTACACCATATTATATTACATCTAAAATGTACATTTCAAATGTTTTGTGTTTTGCCTCAACTATATTGTAAATGAGGTTGCTTCCTGAAAATATATCTGAGTTTAAATAAATAAAGCTTATCATAACATGACCAATTAAATGAAGGTAGTAAATACTGTATGATTTTTGTAAATTTGACATTACAAAGATGAATATATTTTAATAAATGTATTTCTGAGAGTGGTGATGAATCAAGCTAAAGGGGGAGAGAAAATGTGTGCCCATATAGAACAGCAGCAGCAGCAGCATTTAAATGTCAAAATAAAAATAACACTGTTTTTTTTTTCTTATCATTATTTCGACTGAAATCCTTATTTTAGGTTTTCATTGTCTGTTTGATCCATCGACTCCATAGACACAATCACAAAGAGCAGTGTGTGGGAAAAAGAAGCAAAAAACCAAGTCTGTAGAAGAGATGCATGTGATGAATTGTACAGCTGACAGTCATTTTTATATTCAGACTTTCTGAAAAGATCTGTGATTGTTTTCTGACAAGGGTTACAAGACAACAACACAAGTCTGATAAAATTCAGACTTGGATGTGAAGTTTTGCTTTTATGGAAATGTAAGTGATGAATGGCTAGTTATATGGAATCATTATTCTGCCTGAAATGGAGGTGAGGATGTTGTCCAAAATCTACTGGACCAATTTCCATGAAATTTTCAGGAAAGGTATGACATTTCCAGAATAGATTCCATGACATTTTTGTGACTGTAGGTCAAAGGTCAATGTTACCAACATTTGTGTTTTTGCAATGATAAGAGATAGAGCAACTCAGGTAAAAAGGTTTGTGAGGGGCGGGGTTTGCCCCTGGGGCCCCAACCCCAACCGTATATATGGCAAAATATTGTTTTTTGCACAATTTCCAGGACATTTCAGATGATTACTGAAAAAATAGATAAATGGACTGTACTTGTACAGCGCATTTTCTACACCAGTGGGTGCCCAAAGCGTTTTACAAGTCCTCACATTCACCTATTCACACACACACACTCATACACAAGTAGATGGCACTGCCTGACCTCTGACCCTACTGGGAGCAACTTAGGTTCAGTGTCTTGCCCAAGGACACTTTGACATGTGGACAGCCAGAGGCGAGACATGAACCGCTGACCCCTCGATCATGGATAAGTCACCCCCCCCCCAAAAAAAAGGGGAGAGGGGTGTTGTTTTTGAGTTGGTTTGTTTGTTGGTCTGTCTGTTTGTTTTTTGTTTGTTTATAAGCAGCTTTATGCAAAAAATATTGGACCAATTTCTATTACATTTTCAGGAAAGGTGTGAAGTGGTCCAGAATAGATCCCATTATATTTTGGTGAATGTAGGTCAATGGTCACAGTCACCAAAAATGTGTTTTCACAATGGTAAGAGATAGGGCAAATCAGGTAAAATGTGTGGGGGGGCGAGGTTTGTTGTGCCGGGCACTGGTTGTTAAGTTGTCAAAGTGAGGTTCAACCATAGCTCAGTTGATAGAGTGGGTTGTCCAATAACCGAATGGTTGGCAGTTTGAATCCCACTCTGTTCAAGTCATGTGCTATTGTGTCCTTTGGTAAAACACTTCACCCTGTTTGCCTCCAGTGCTGCTACTCAACCTTTTGTTATAGTCTTGTAATGACAAAAATAACTTAAACTACTATTATGTAATAAATACCTTAATATTATTTCCAGTTACCTCATTGAAGTGCTACAGTTGGAGCTCAACTTTTTTGTTTTTTTAAGTAGCCTGGAGGGCTTTCATAGTGGTACCACTGTGGAAGGAAGGATAAAGTCAGTATTGCTATTTATTCTGGTAGAGTACATCCATGTTCTTCTCATGTTTTCCTGGAAACACTCAGGTCATCTCAGTACACCAGTACCTTCAGGTGGTTCATTCCACCCATAGGTTTCTTCATGACGCTTTTATATGTGGCTGTTGCTCAACAATGTTGTTGCAGCGCCTGCTCAAACTGATAAACCCCATAAGGCAGGTGAAGGCTGTAAATGCTTCTGAGGTCAAGCACTGAACTACTGGTAATACTGAGGTGGGACACAGTGAGTTTCAATGCTGAAAAATGTCATATTTTGACAGCATCTCTTTTCACTTGGGGGGGGGCACAGGTAATTTAGCCAAGTTATGGGAGGATGGAGACGGTTCAGATGTGGGTGGATTAGTCCTTCCTTTTACTGGAACTGTATTCAGTAAAAGTACCAAATACATACTTTAATGCGTCCTCATAACTGGACATATTTCTCAGACCGACTGTGACAGACAAATGACAGCTGTGGGGGTTTTTTTAACAACATGCAGAACCAGCAGCTCTTCAGGGAAAACTCCCTCCTCTGGTTTGTGAAAGTTCTGGAAAACTTTGGAACAGTTGTAAAACCACCAGAGTGAAAGGTTTAGCTATGGTGAACTCAAATGTTTTTTTAACTTTACACTTTGTCTGGGTTGTGTCATCATGGATTACATGTACAGTGACTTGTTGCACAACTCTTTCAACAAGCAAGTTAACTTCAACTAAACCCTCTGAGAGGTAAGATTTCTTTTCTTTTAGTGTCTCACACTGTGGACTATATATTCTCTGAGATTTATTTTCAGGTAGCATTTATTAACCTTTCTGACATTTTCCAGGTCTCCAATTGACAGTAGCCATCAATACCACACCTATACAAAAAGGCAAAAAAACACCCTACTTGGATATAGGAACTCTGTCCTTCTGGCATTTCCAGTATTGTTCTGCTTCATGTTCAGATTTAGTTAAGGACATATTGCAACATTTTCTAAGGCAGTGTTTCCCAACCCTGGTCATCGATGGTCATTATCATTCTTCTGCAGAGCTGGATGATAGGCTGATCATTGAAATCAGGCTTGATTGGAGAGAGAAAAGTCTAAAACATGCAGGATAGTGTGCCTCGAGGACCAGGGTTGGGAAACACTGTTCTAAGGAAACAAATAAGACTGCAGAATTTTCTTAAATGGTCTCTTACCAGGTTTGTAAATTAACCAGTAAATTGTTACCAGCCAATCAATCAATTTCCCCTAGCCAGTGAAAAAAAAACATTATGGCAGTGCAGCATCACAGAATGGCAACCAATGAGAGTGCAGCATCAAAGAACGTCACCCAATGAGAGTGCAGCATCACAGAACGTCAGCCAATGAGAGAGCAGCATCACAGAATGTCAACCAATGAGACCACTGCATCACAGAACATGAGCCAAGAACAGCACAGTGTTACAGAACATTAGACAATGATAGCACAGTGTCACAAAATGCCAACCAATGGGGGTGCAGCACCACAATAAGTCAGTCAAACATAGCGTAGCATCAAAGAATGACAACAGTCAAGTGTGCAGCATCACAGAACATCAGCCAATCAGAATACAGTGTTACAGAATGTCAGCCAATGAGAGTGCAGCATCACAGAATGTCAGCCAATGACAGTGAAACATCCCAGAATGTCAGCCAATCAGAGTGCAGCATTACAGAAAATCAGCCAATCAGAACGCAGAATCACAGAATGTCAGCCAATGACTGTGCAGCATCACAAAACATAGCAAATGAGAGAGCAGTGTTACAGAACGTCAGCCAATGTCATGACATTTGCATGTTTTATTTTTTAAGTTTTCAGTTTGCTTGGAAAACTGCTAAAGTTTGTGACATTGTAGGAGGAGCACAGCATGGAGGGCAGTCAAACATCCTCACATTTGACACTAGGAAACACCAACATCAGTGCTAATTTCTGACGGTAATGTGGTGAAATGTAAATTCTAACATATCACATCCTTATTATTGTCAGCCTCTTAGCTTCAAAGAGACCTGAAAAAGACGAGGATAAGTGTGAAAAGCAGAAAGTGGAGTTATGATGTGAGGCAGAGGAGTGTATGTTTTCGCAGCTTTAGTTAAATGTGGTTTCACAGTGACACCGTTTGGTCACAACACTGTCACATTGCACATAGCACCAAAATGTTAAGTGATTATGGGAAAAAGCATTATTACTGATCTCAGCAGAAAGTAAAAAGTATTTCTATGCTTTTCTGATTGGTGGATAGAAAGGAAGAGAGGATTTGTCAGTGCATAACAGTTTGATGACGACCAA
Source organism: Siphamia tubifer (assembly GCA_020466265.1). Taxonomy (NCBI): domain Eukaryota; kingdom Metazoa; phylum Chordata; class Actinopteri; order Kurtiformes; family Apogonidae; genus Siphamia; species Siphamia tubifer. Next base: position 11,754,410 of record CM035783.1, on the reverse strand, counting down.
ATCTGAAAACAGAAGGCAGAGCTTGTGTCTGATTCTCAGGCTACATTTATATGGACACGATGAAAACAGAAGACACAAAAGTGGCATCTCGTCTTCAGTTTTTCATCCACGTTTAGACAAGTGTAGTCAGGACGAAATCCTGGTTTATATGAAGACGCAACAGTAGGCGAAATACGATTGGATAGTCATGGCAGGCTGGCTATGTCCTTTTCTGTTTTTGACGTATGTAATTGTACACCCGCCTCTGTTCAGCTACGGTATGTGTGTAATGTCTGTACAACTGCTGAAACCACTCCTGTACATTTACCAAAGCTGCTGATGCAGGGCGGGGACAGGAGGCATGACGGGGTGGGGTTCGCGATTTTGTCGCAAAAAGTTGCCAACCCTGCCTATTACAGACCTGTGTTCTGATTGGCTAACTCAATACTGCTGTATGAACACACAGTAGTGTGCTACTGACTTGTTCATAGTAACGCAGAAGAGTTAATAATTATCAGCATCAGGGCCACCCCTGGCCAAACTAGGGCCCTAAACAGAATTTTATTTTGAGCCCCCCATTAAAAAAAAATACAAAATTGCTGAAACATGAAGACAACTGGGCAAGCGTGTCACATGTCATTGAGACACCAGGAAACTGTGTTCACTTTTGGAAAATGGTTATGATATGTCCCCTTTAAAGCTGGATGTTGAATTACTGATCTTAACATTGGATTTGAATTTAAAATTACAAGTGTCACTGCTTTAGTACACAAACAAGCATGCACGCACGCACACACACACACACACACACACACATACACACACAGACACACACACTTTATTAACATGTAAATTGCCGCCAGGTTTTTTTTTTTTTTTTTTTTAGCTCAATTAAGAAACAGCACATTAAGCAGCACAAATAGCTGTTGAGTCATATCACCATCCTGATTCATTTCTAGTGGTATCACTTAACTATACTGATTAGATTAGTAATTATGAGTCTCACTGACCAAACACTGAAGCCTCAATAAACTAGGACACACAGATGACACTACTGGCTGACTTCCAGACACAAATGCCTTATTAAGGCTGCATGCTAATGTAATAGAGTGTTGGGTGTGTGGATTCTCAGTCAGTATGTTCCACTTCTACTGAACAGGCTTTTGTAGACATGAACACATACCAAAATGATTTCATAGACCATTTCATAGTCCTGAAAACTAAAGCTGCCAAGTCCTAAGCTGTCGAGTTGGCAGCTCACTGAGTGATCTTGGCAGTTGACTTATATATACCTGGTCTCCTTTCAAAAAAAGGATGCTGAAAAAGATAAATAGATCAGTTCCAAATTAAGAATAGCTCTCTCTGTTTGGTCTATGAAATTAAAAGCAATCTGTTTCCTAGTGGAACTGAACACTGAAGTTATTAATGTTATTTTCAACAAGTTGTAAATTAACCAAATTCTTGACTTGTGGTTGCATTTGAAGTTCCTTAATTCCCTTAACTAAAAAAAAATAAAGACTTTGACTTCACTTCAGTGAGACCAAGAATCAGGAATGTTTTATGACAGAGTGGAGCCCGGAGACTTATTAGCTGATGTTGATGAAAATGAACTCAACTGGGCTAAAAGATGAACACAGCTGAAATGGAAGACACTGGAACGGAGGTTTTTCCAAACTGCTTAGATGTTTCACTGTGTGTCTCTTGCTGTGTGTTTTAGCAAGTGTACATGCATGTATTTTCACAGCACTATTTCAGTGTGATGGTGCAGATGTAATCCAGAGGATTTTCAGCTTTGCTGTTCACTGCTCAAGCCCCTCTGTAGAAAACAGGATGGGTTGAGCCATACTGAAACCACAACTGTTTCCATGCACTTGTCAAACGTCAATTGCTTGGTCAACCACTGCAGCCCGTGTGTGTGTGTGTGTGTGTGTGTGTGCATGTGTGATGCACTTGTTCTTGTAGATGCATGAAAACAGGAAATAGTTTATTCAGGCTTTTAGGGCACTATGGCCAAGAAAAAAAAAAACCCTGCTTAACATTTGCATTACATTTAAATAAAAACAATAAATGAGGACAATGTTCGAAAAACAATTGCATATTTCCTTTCTAAATATATACATTCACAGTATAAAAATAAAACACTTGTCAATTTCAGTTGTAAAAAGCCTGAGGTGATGAGTTTGTGTATAAAAGCATTAAGAGGATGGAAACACTCACGTGACAGCATTTTTACCAAACCGCATATTTAACCTTGATACACAAAAGAGTGATGAATACTGAAAGCACAAACTGCAGTCTAATATTCATAGTTAAAGTATGCAGGAGAGGAGATAGAAGAGGAACAGAAACATAGTATCTGTAGGTCAGTATGCACTGTATTTCACAGAAATCACAATTATAGATGTAACAACTACAATCAGCAATCACAACAATCTATGCAAGAGTCAACATTTGTAGACAAAAGGAGACATTGTGAATATTTCTAAGAACCTGAGGAGTTTGCAGCTGATTTTATATTGACCGTCCTTCAAAGAATCATCCAGTAGGAAGCAAAGGCTGTTTTATGCTTGCACCATCTTGTTTTCATTGTATGTATGTGAAGGGCACCAGTCAATATGTCTCCAGAGTTTATTTAAGTATTTATTTAGTATACTTTCATAAACAGCTGCATTGCTTTATTGTGTGTTGTTTTGATTTTATGTTCCCTGGTTGCTCTTAACCTGTATGCTTGCGATATGTGCATTTATTTCTGCCCCTTTTCTGCCTGTCAAGTACTTGAATGGATGTTTATATCCCCAATGACATATACAAGGTCAGTGCTACCCTGCATTGTAGGGGCTGCTAATGTAACTTCAACAGTCTGTCTTTCATGTGACTATTTTCCACCACAGTCACTAGATGGCGATGTGGCTGCTTATTGAAACTATGGGAGGTAAACTGCCTGTTTACTACATTGAGTACAAGGCTCACTGTACTTATTTCTATTAACAACTAAATGTTGTTTGCAGCCCTATAGCAAGGATGCAGAATAAGATGTCACTTAATACAAAAATTACACTTGTTCATTGTTGTATTGGGTTGAGACAAAATAAACATTTAATTGCAGCCTTCAGACTCTACTTTGTAATTAGATGGTGTCTGACTTTAGAATCTTTCTCATCTTGTGAATACGCCAGACATTTCTGGACACTAGCATCACATAAACAAACATTTTATCTATCTATCTATCTATCTATCTATCTATCTATCTATCTATCTATCTATCTATCTATCTATCTATCTATCTATCTATCTATCTATCTATCTATCTATCTATCTATCTATCTATCTATCTATCTATCTATCTATCTATCTATCTATCTATCTATCTATCTATCTATCTATCTATCTATCTATCTATCTATCTATCTATCTATCTATCTATCTATCTATCTATCTATCTATTTTTATTTATTTATTTATTTTACCTTTAATGATGGACATATGTAATGGTGAAGATGACCTGCAGTCCACAGTATTGACACCTCTAATGTGATAATCACACAAACTAAATTTCTCTATATTTTATCATAAAACTATACTCTATGTGTTAGCAGAATGATAATTTAAGTATAAGGAGTGGACACACAATGTGATACAATCAAATACATCCGAAAATACTACCCTTCAGAAACTTGAATGATGTAGTTTCTGGTGATGCTTTCAGAGGTTCTGACACTGATACCATATGGGTAGTGGAAAAAATCTTAGATATGAATATCTTACATCTGAATCGCCTCTTTGAAAAAAAAAAACACAGGGGACATAGAACTATATCATTAATGTGCATGAAGGATGGTCACATTCACAGCTCTATTTGCATATTAAAAAAATCACATCCACTTAAGCCAAACTTAAGCTCTGCTGCAGTGATGATGTTTGACTGTCCAAAAAATAGAGAAATATCCATCTGTGGAAAAGTGAAAGGCTTGATTCGATTTCTTTTCCTTTTATTTTCTAAAATAACTCAGATGCACATTTTCCACGGTGTTGCGTGAGAACAGTGAATTTAAATGCAAATAGAAAGGAAATATCAATTCTATTTTTCTATTTATTGAATTGTCATTTCTCTTTCACATCTCTAGCATCGTGAGTCTTTTTGTCCTCTTGTTTTTAACTTTTGCATCTTTTCTCCTTCTTCTTGTTCTTCTTATAATTGCACTGTTACCTCCACTATGGAGGTATTCAATCTGGGTCTGTTTGTTTGGCAGTCAACAGGATTCTGCAATAAGTTCTGAAGAGATTTTGATGAAACTTTCAGGAATGATAGATAATGGATGAAGGAAGAACCCATTAGATTTTGAGCAATGAAGGTCAAAGGTTAAGGTCACACTAAAGGTCAACAGCTGAAACACATCAGTGGTAATATCTCAGGATTCAGACAAGATAGAATTTTGCGTTTTTTTTTGCATTCACATCATCTCACCTTCGGACATCAGATGGGTCAACACCTATGGCTCCATCACGTCACATTTTGACGTCATATGACGCCATATCAAGCCTTGGTGGAGGTCTGCTGCCTCTGACTGCTTTGTTATTCATAGTTAAAAGTAGTGACAGAAATGATCTCCTCTAGAAATCATCATACTCATAATCATACATGTTACTTTTGATATCACCTCTAGTGCAGAGTAAGTGCAGACAATAAGACATTCTTGCTATGATTGCTCTTCTGGGCTTCGGGGTTTTTCACACTTGCATGTTTGATTGGGTCTCCCCAGCTACTGCCGAGTCCCATTTCAGCGAATGATGGGACACGCCAGAATGTGCTGAGAACCCTAAACTCCTTCTCTTTTGCACTAGTGTCCTCTTCTGGCCTGTTCTATTCTATTCTATTGCATTCTAGTTTATACTATCAAGATATCCACAATTATGGTGCTCAGTACCGATTGTTTAATTATTTATTTATTGAATCTCTTTTTCTTTTGTGCTGGTTTGGTTTTCTCCTCTTTTTTCGATTTATATATTTATTTATTTATTTATTATTGATGGACAGTTAGTAGTTGGGAATAACACACCACCTTAAAATCTTTAACTGCAATAGCACCGCCTGTTAATTTCTATCACCGTTTGTGCTGTCCAGTCTTTGTTTCCCCCATAGAGAGTTCTAATAAAGGATGTTTGCTCAGCTTTCAGGGAGGACCGGTGATGGTCACACACATGTACTAAATATTAAAATATTTGGCTGCAAGACTAAAATATGCATTGATCTCAAACAATGTTGACTCCCCCTCTGTGGAGTTAAACAATGAGAACAAAATGCAGACAAATAAAAAAAAAAAAAAAAAAAGACAAGCACTAACTAATTATTTCAAGTGGGTTCGTAGGTTTTACACGACTTGTTCACTAACATTTGTTCAGTGGTCACTTCACTAAAACATTCATTGCCTTCACTGATCTATTGAATCTCCTTCATTATGGCTGGATTAAACAACTCTGTGACTTTTATTTATCTTATTTTCACATTTTTGCTCTCAAGGTCTTAACACAGTAAGTCTATTGAGGACGTAGAAAAGAAAACAACCTTTTACTATCTGATCTTTAGAGACAGATTCTTTGTCCTTGCAAGATCCATGCAGTTTGAATAGACGGCTCAGTAAATGAGCTGCATCTGGATGTTGTTCTTTAGATGAATGTTCTTACACACAAAGAAAAACATAATAGTTCTTGATTTTCTTCCACCTGAGGTTACATTCTGCAGAAAAGTATCAATCATTAAGTGTGTTATGTGTTCTGGCAAAGGTTTTCCAAGCGGCTGAAACTACATCAGTGTATTTGTACAAAATGAAACAAAGCTTGTTTTGATCGAGAACACCCATCATCATCCCTCTACAGTATGTATTGTATGAAATTTATACCTGTTTTTTCAGCTTTTTTTTTTTTTTTTTTTTTTTTTAACAACGATTTACATTGCTTTTCCTTCTTTCTGTGATCACAACAATGCACCACAGATCATGATATAAAAAAATAATCCTAGGTTTTTGGTACTTCCTGTTGAATTATTATTATTATTATTTTTTTTACTCCTACTTACTTTACAAATAAGACTGCACATAGAATAACAGAGATTGCCATTGCACATCAATAATTTTTTTCTTCAATCATTACATTTACCACAAAAAAGGGAGTACACTTTTTTATCATTAAACAGATAACTTTTTTAATACGATGAATACAAGTTAAAGTGACCAGTTATGAATTTTTCCAAATAACTGGCAAGTGGAAATTACTAGGAAAAACATATTTAAGAAAATAAGCTACACTAAAATCAGAATCAGAATCAGTGTATTTGTCATTCAGCATGACTTACATCAAAGATGCACTGCAGAAAAAAAAAACGATGCACAGGTACCATTTAATAAAAACATAGTTAAAAATACCTGAGATAAAAATAAGTGAAAAAGTGAGGAAACAAAACACTTACTTAAAATTGTAATTTACGATATTATTTAAAATACGGATGGCGGAAGGAAAAAAGCTGTTCCTGAACCTGGCAGTTTTACACTTAAGACTTTGATACCTTCTTCCTGAGGGCAGGAGGGAAAGCAGTCCACAGATAGGGTGGGAGGGGTCTTTTATAATCTGCAGCGCTCTGGCCAGGCAGTATTTTAAAAAAGTAAAAAGGTTGCATTCTAGAGCTTACAGGACTTTGTATTCATGTTAATTTGATATTTTCACAGTCCATATGTTTGTGTCAGTTGTCAATAATTGTCATGAGTGCATGTTTTGGGCTGATGTTTCATTCTAAGGGACAGTTAAAAAAAACAGACATATGGTTTAAAATGATGATTTATGTTCATAACGTGACAAATATTATACTGTATGGGGGTACCACATTTCAGATTATTAACTAGTTAAAAACATCTTCATAGGTATAGATACCTCTATAATCCTAATTTACCCTAAAGATGATATAAAACAGTTTATTGTATAGAATCATATTAGGATAGTTGTCTTTGTTTTATAGTTGAACCCCTTGCTTATTATTAGTAATGAAACAGTACTTTTGCCCATGCAGTCTATTTCTCCTGTATGGTGCAAATGGTTTCAATGACCATTAAATAAACAAACTTCTTGACTGAAATGTTAAATGAGTTAACAGAGACAAGTACTACTCCAGGAAGGACAAGATAAAGAAAAGGGCCAAAAGCCACTCCTCTCACCATGACATCCCATCAAGGTCAATTTGTGGCACTTTCTCATCTTGCCTCAAGTGCACTACGCACCTCATCTTGTGAATACACATTTTAGCAACAGGGAATCAGTCTGTCAGTAAGAGACATTCAGTCGTCTTGGCCTGCCTGCTCAGCAGTCCAGCAAAGAGGGACAGAAACGCTCTGCGGCAGCTACGTCACTGTGGAGCTGCAGACACATGAGACAAATTGCCCAAAATGATTCTCCGGGTGACTTCCACTTAGCTTCTTTCACACAGAGCCAATTTTGAAAAAAAAAAAAAAAAAAAAATACATACACACACACACATAATTGCACACATACAGTTGCACACACAAGGAGCCATAGACTCGTGGTGTTATAATGCACACGAGCATCCACCCACATACACATGCATACAAATAGTCACTCACACAGCTTACTCTCACGGCATGCCAAAACTGGGGTCATAGCCACTCGTGGCGAATGAGTGCCAACCAGACTTGAGCAGATGAAGAGATGAGGAGAGCCCAAACACTCTCTCTCTGTCTCTCTCCTCTCTCTCTTCCTCAGTGCCTCCCTTTGAGCGTGCCCCTGATCCCTCTTACGTCTATTTGTCTCAGTGCTTCAGCCTAAACTGATGCAGTTTTTCACCCATTAGCCTTATTAATCTTTTTAATCAGGAGAGTGTTCACAGTCGTTAGAAACAGGGCTAGCCTCATTCTGACCCACGGAGGATTAACATTCAATAGGTTAGTCATGATGTCAACCACAGCCTCAGAAGTTCAACACGTCCCATTAGCTGCCAATAGGTGACTTGTTCTCAATTACTGACCGATGCAAGATAATCACCCATACTGTAGTGATGAGAGGCTTGGCATCAAACTTACACACAGATGTTGAAATGCTTACACGCACTGACACACACAAACATTCATAAGTAGAGACACACAAAGAGAAGAAGTGGAGCAGGTTAAATGAAGCGAGGGAGACAAGGGGGGGTGAGTTAAATGAAGGAGAGAAGAGGAGCTTTTCCCTCCACCTCATTGTAATCTGTTGTGATTGTATCCATAGTCAGGCTTGTCTTTGGCCAGATGGTCTGCAACACACAAAGCCACATGCACATGCATTCACACACACACACACACACACACACACACATGCACACATGCACACACGTCCACATGGATATCCCAAACACAAAATTCTCACAGGAAAGCAGTATGAAATACGGTAAATTTGCCCTTTGACCAACATAATTATTTTTCACTATGAACAAATTTGCAAATTGGAGAAGAATGAAAATAAAAGGCTAAAAGATATTCAATTAGAAAAAGGGGAAATGAAAGATGAAAGAGAAAAACAGAGAAAAGGCAGTATAAAGACAGAGACGGGGGGAAAATAAAGGACAAAATAAGAGTTCTTTTTTATCTCCTCTTGTGTTGTTGCAGCATGTGACTGTTTCGACCCGCTGGCGAAAGGGTTTGTGTTCAATCACACTTTCCTCTGAGACGGAAATTAGAGTGCTCTCTTTGGAGCCTCACGGCACACATATCCACACTCATGCGCAAAAGCTTGGACTTGAACACATACACAAAGAGACACACGCTCCTGCCCTTAGAACATGTACTCGCATACATCCACACACAATGTGCTTGTCTTTTTCTGAATAACCACTGAATGCCCGCCTGGCTTTCTGACTGGCTGGATGCTCAGGGGCAAGTCTGACATGAATCCCGTCTGATGCCTGTTTTTGCACTCCGATAATTCAATTAGGAAGGAGGATGGCCCATACATGGCTACACACAAGTCAGAAGTTGTGCCAAAACCCCAGGCCACTGGGTTAAAGCGAGAGGAGGGATACATTACATGATGTTACCTACCTGCACTGACAAGAAGAGACAAGGCGTGACCTGTGGGGCATCTTAGCTGGCTCATTGGCAGAATGACCAGAACGACTGTACAGGAAAGCTGATTAGACTGTCTAACTCTTTAACATGCATGTGCACAGAACAATTTACATAAGTCAAATGTATTTACATAAGAAATGGAAATATGAGTGATGATCAAAATTTGACCAGCTTCCTTCTTCCATAGTACTTCTTGTATCAAATTCATAAATACTTTGCATATTATTCACTGTCGAACCAATGACCAATGTCAGTGGATCATTCATGACAATATTACAGCAGAGAGAGAGAGAGAGAGAGAGAGAGAGAGAGAGAGAGAGAGAGAGAGAGAGAGAGAGAGAGAGAGAGAGAGAGAGAGATAATTGAGGGTGACTGATCAGGAAAAAAACCCTGAATAGCAAATGAAAAGTATATCCACTGTTAATGCTTATATAAAAGATGCAACAGGTCTGGCAACAGTACCATATGGAAATGACCTTTGAGGTCACAGTGAAGCTGCATCAGTGCATCATTTGACTACTGGCATCATAATAAAACAAACACACACAACAACAACAACAACAACTCAGAAAATATCTATTACAATAAACAACATAATGTTAAGCAGAATGAGATATCTGAAGTGAGAAGTGATTCTTCTCTTTGGCAAAACATTATTATTGAAATGCGACCTTATTCTCAGCAAAATTAAACAATTTATATCTGGAGATACTATGATTTATTGTACAAAATTAGCAAATTGGTTTCATATTGTTCCTAAATAGATACATTTTTCTATGTAGACACTCAGAGAGGAACATATTACACAAAAATAAGGCAAGCACACACAAATAGATATGGTCATCTCCATTGAACTGGAGAAACACAGAATTCATTCACCCATAACCCCCTCCACCACCACCACCACCACCACCATCACACTCAGACACGCATGTAATGCCTTGCATTTCGTGCCCTCCTTCTACTCCACTGCTCTGCTAATATCATTCTTGACATGACACCAATGCTTTTTTAACTTCTTATACACGTTGAGGAGTAGTGAACATCATGTCCTCTTAAGTAGGGCAAGCAGAAGGCCAGTGTATGTTTCTGTTCTAAGCATTTTGTGTATGTATGTGTGTGTGTGTGTGTGTGTGTGTGTGAATATGTGTTGTTTCTGGTATCTTTAATAGTGAGCACTATTGTTGGAGGGGAGATTGCAGCTCTGAAAGCAAAATTCACTCAGGAAGCATTTGTTCCGGAAGGAGATGAGTAAGGAGATGAGTTGTTTTTCTTCCATAGAAACACACATTTGAACACACTCTGAATGCAGAAATACACACTTTAAGTTGCAAGCTCACACTCACACACACACACACACACACACACACACACACACACACACACACCACTACACACTGCATTCACCCTTCCTGAGGCAGAGAGAGGAGAGATGAGTTGATGGAGGATTGCAGGTAGTGGATGATATTAAGGAAGTCTTATTTTTAGGGGGAGAAGGAAAGTAGAGAGCTTAGACTCCACCGTTTTCACAGATAAAACCTACACAAGAGGTATGAAAAATAGATGAATAGAAAGCCTTCCTTCCGGATTCATGGCAAGATTGTGGCAGCGAAAGACAACAGTGGGGTAATGACTGAAGATGGGGGTTATTTATCCTTTCTCTGAGTGGTTTCACTGTGACCCCCCCCCCCTCAGGGCACTTTGCCTTCAAGCACGACTGAAACCACACACACACACACACACACACACACACACACACACACACACACACACACACACACGTTGAGTTCACAAGTTCAACAGAATCTCTTTAACATGTGAACCGATCTCATATGGCGAGCTTTACAAGGTCAGACACGCACAGTGTGTGTCTGTAGCCTTTGTTATTCCCACTGAGGTGGAAAGCCAGGAACAAAGCAGGACATACAGATCATGCAAAGCCAAGCAATATGTGAGGAAAAACAAAAGTGAGCAGAGATGAAAGTAAAGAGGACATGAAATAAAGTGAAGACAGGTAAAAGTGAGAGATTGAGAGGAAGAGAGAGAGGTGGCAATATTATCTTAACACTGATTTCACAACCTTAACTAGTCCCAGTGGAATTATCTTTCATAGTTGTATCGACTTGAACTCTGTGACCTTGTTCTTTAAATCTCAACCTTCTTGTAGTTGTTCTTCACAGACAGGGCAGGGGTGTACAGAAAATTATTCTAGTACATATTTTTTGACAAATCTTCTGGGACACTCAGCAAAGGGGAATCATGGGAACTGCTGCTCTAACCACTTCTCCGGTTTCTTGTAATCTAAATACACAAATAAGGAAAGTACAGGAATAATGGATTCATGAATAAACAAAAGCTAACAAAGTGACTGAGTTTTCACACAGACAGAAAAATGTGTATTCTATTCTGGAGTTTAATGAATTCTTTCTTTTTTTTTTTTTTTTTTTTTTAAGTTCTGAACAATGTAACTACGCTATGATAAATAGAATCTACTACACAAAGAAACTGAACTAATGTGCTGAAACAAATAATCCCTGAACTCAAAGTATTTTCTCAACTTCCCCAAAGTAAAATGTCAACCTTTAACCTTATTTCAACAGATGATAAATGGAGTTGGCCATAGAGTTAATTTGCTACCAATAAATTTAAATCACAGGTGTCAAACATGTGGCCCGGGGGCCAAAAGTGGCCAGCTAAAGGGTCTAATCCAGCCCCTGGGATGAATTTATGCAATCAAAAAATTACACTGAAAATATTAACCCTTTAATCTTCTGCTCAATTTCACCTAAATTTCTTAATAATGCTGTTCTTGAACCATTTTGATAACATAAATTGGTGTTTGCTTATATTATAAATGAAAATATTAAGATGAAAACTGGGATATTGGAGGCAGGTCCTGTTAGATGATGCAATAGATACAATATTTGTGGATATTTATTGAGGTTTTGATGTGTTTTGGATGACATATACCATTTTTTGGTTGTTTGTTTTGGATGTTTTTGTTGGACTATGACTGTGTTTGTTAGAATATGGTTCCTCTGTGGATAATTATGAGACATAAAGGTTCCGATCAGCTGTTTGACATTTGTATTTTGAACAAATGTGTGATTATACCTGCTGTGGATATTTTATCTGAAAGTGGTTTATATCTTCTGATGTGTGAGAATCTCTGTTGTCAAACTACATTAGGGCATGTGACATTTGGCACAGGTTTGGGTGGTTTGATTAACAGTTTTGAGTGACTAGTTCTGGCCTATATATGGAAGTTTAAAGGTTTAAAATCAAATCAATTTTGTCGACAAGACCAGGAAAATACTATCATACCTATAAATAATATAAAAAGCAAATTTCTCTTTGTTGTAATGTGAAAAAAAAGGTTAAATTACACAAAAATGTTTACATTTACAACAAAAAAAAGGGAAAACCTGAACAAATATGAACAACATGAAATGTCTTAAGAGAAATATGTGGAATTTTATTAATAATGTGTGTATTTGTAGATCCACTGTGATCTGTAAGTTGTAATGCACATGTAAAAATGATCAAATAAAGTGTGATATGGTTAAAATTACACTTATTTTTCTCAAGAATGTTCAGGTTGTTCATATTTATATGTGTTATGTTCAAGTACAGTTCATAGATTTAAACATTTTCCTTATGGAATTTGACATCTTTTTACTCAAAAACAGAGAAAACTTAGAAGTTGACATCATTTATAAGTTCTTATCCTATTATTTATATTATTTTACTGGTCCGACCCACTTTAGATCATATTGGCCTGTATGTCGCCCCTGGATGAAAATGAGATTGACACCCCTGATTTAGATGGTATATAGAAGTGTAATTCTCTTTCTAAACCAAAATTCTTATCATAACTGTACAACATTTTTTTTTATTTCATATGAATGATGTGTTGTTGTTTTTTTAGCAGCTCTGTTAAGAGTATAGAAAAATAATTCAATGTGATTTCATCATCTTAAAGCTAACACAAAGACCTACACTTTTAAACTGTTTTTGAGTATTGTATATAAACATACATAATTTCCTCATCAGTATAAAATCAAAATCAAAATTAGTCCTATTGTTCTTCTTCAGTTCTTCAGGTACATTTATGTAATATTTCTGGATGCATATATTTTTCAAAAATATTTACTATAGGATATATCTACTGATGTTTCAGTTGGCTTCCTGTCAACACTGTCATATTCCCTTTTGTAATTGTTAATGTGAAATATTACTTTGAAGCTGTTCCATTAGAATGACATGACATAACCCTGATATGTCAATAAATGAAGTGTGAATGAAACCTTATTACATTACCTCATCTGTAAACATGATTTCTGGTACAGTCATGTCAGAGAGACCTTCGGCAGTGGTGGTGAACCCTTCTATAATCCCATTCTACTTCAAAATGTCATCTATTACAATATCATTTTTATTATTTTGACTGAGAACAGAAATTTGAGTCACAATGGAAATTACATATTATGCATTTAATCTTTTCATTATGTTTTTATTTTAGTAATTGCTATTTTAAACCGTTAATGAACCACAGCCCAATTTTTTCTCTCTCTCTCTCTCTCTCTCTCTCTCTCTCTCTCTCTCTCTCTCTCTCTCTCTCTCTCTCTTTTTTTTTTTTTTTTTTTACAAATTCAAAATGTTTTTTTTGTCTCTCTCAATGGATTTATTGTAATTTATTATAATATTATCCACTTCATTTTGCATTTTAAATTGTGTATTTTTTTTTAGTTTACTGATCATGAAAATGAACATTAAAGCTCAGTGTAAATGAATTATTATTAAATCAAACAAATTAGGAAAATGTAATTAAAGGTGACTTTACTTAACATATAACAAGTGTTTCTGTTTATTGCATTTATCAAGCTAAGACTATTCAGGTGAATCAATGTTGCAGAAGATGCACTTTGACTTTCATGTTAACTATTGAACATTTAAATGGATCACATCTGATGACCATTAAAATATGACAAGTTGCATTTTTACCTCAATTATTTATATGTATTGATAGGATTACTAGATCAATAGTTAATCAACATTGTAGATCAGAAGATGATTTTGCTTGTACCAGGTAATGCACAAGGGTAATTAAATTATTGAGCTTTCATTTATTGCAAGAATCCCACAGCTACACATCATGGAACTAATAATATTATTTAAAATATACAGTTTTGCTGCTGTGTTAGGTCAAAATACCTCATCTTGAAAAAAGGTTCATGAATTAAAAATACTAACCTCAAATGCAGAATTTATTCTTCCTACATGCTGTATTTTCAGAGTGGACTTAATGATATAGCAATTTCTTATCAGTATGCAAGCATATATTTTAAAGTAATGGACTGTCAGCATTTGTGTCTATGTGTGTGTGTGTATGTGTGCGCATGCTTGTGCTTGTGTGTATGTGTGTGATCTGGCCTGTGTTAGTACTTTGATGTGATCTGATCAGTTGTGATCTGTGCTTTTGGGGCCTCTGTGGCCTGTGGGATAAAAAACACCATGGTGTCATCATGTTTTAAATCTCTCTCCTCTGCTCTGCTAATTGGTAAGAGCCACAGGCCCTACTACAAGACAAACGCTGCACCATCAGGCCCACAGGGACACTGGTGTGCTTGTGTATGTGAATCTGTGCGTGTTTGTAGGTGGGCGGCTGATTAGGTATTCAGTAGTGGCTGTGCATGGGCGGATGTGCTCGCTCAGTGAATGATGATGACTTTTTCTAATATGAAACGTATGCACAATTACGTGGTACGTAAGTGTAAGGCTTGTCATGTCTGTGGTTGTGGGTTATTATCTGTCATATCCTTTCGCAGAGTATAATTAGTGACATGTTTCTCATCTCTATGTGTTAGTATGACTGCATTTAAAGCTTGTGTTTTTGTTACTGCTCAAGACTTTCTCTGTCTGCCCCCTGTTCAACCTTTTCCAGCCTACAACTCTTGACAGCATTCTCGAGGTGGACAAGGTCAAACTGCTCCAGTGCGTCTAAACAACAATTCATACTTTAAACGGTCCCCTCAGCCAGTCCCGCATTGTCCGCCAGTAGCCATTCTGTGCCCTGAGCCGCCAGTTTCTTTCTGACAAGTTCAATGGCTGCCTGGCTGTGGGTCATGCCTAAGCACGTGGGCCTGTATCTTGTCAGGAACCTGATGGCTTTACACAGGGGCTGCTTATCTCGTAGACAGCCTCACCGGTGGCACTGCGGCAGGTGAAAGAGAGGGAGTAAAGAGATGAACAAACAGAAGGAAGGGGAAGCGAGGAGCAGGGCATGGGAGGGAGCAGTGAAAAAAAGAGGGGAGGGATATACTCTAAGTGACGGAAGATAAAAGACGGACCAGAGAAAACGAGGCCAAGGAGTGGAAGGGAGAGAGAGGTGCAGATCGAGGGATGAAGCAAAGGAGGAGAAGGGAGGATTCAAGCAGGGCTAAATGAGTAACAAAGGGAAAGATTTAAGAGGGAAATGGGGAATCTAAGGGGGAGGTAAGAGGTGATGAGGAAAAGGAAAGGATAGATCTTAAAGTGAATCGTATAGCTTACTATAATGGGAAATGAAAGAAGGGGGACACCTTGGAGAATAGCAAGGGAGGGGTAGTCTCTGAAGGAGGCAAAGCGATAATAAATTAGGAGAACGGTGGCCGAAACACTAGAGTGATGGAGATATATGTTGATTAGTGTGAGCAAAAAGAGAGACAACTGCAACATTGGAGATCTTAACAGGAACAGGTCAGTGAAGAAAGATAAGGAAATTTAGAAAAGATGCTCTGATAAACCTCCTTTGGGTCTTGTGAGGAAAAAGAAGAGGAGGCAAGCTGAAGTAGCAAGACAGAGGTGAAGACAGGTTAGCCACTTATGTATTCAGCCATCAGAGATACAAGGCCGATAGAGTAGAGAGATACAGTTGGGGTCAAAGGCAACTGTTACCACCAAGGCGGATGTTCATTTCACTTTTGTTCCCTCCATTAAGGGTGAAAATTGCATTTTCTTTTTCAGAACATAAGGGCAATAACACCACGCTTACATTTGACAAATACAGAGTGAACAACTATATATATAACTATATAAATATAGAGATATGTGTAAACACAAGTTAATGTAGCGTCGTTACTCACAGTCTAACAAAAATGTTTGGCAGCAATCCCACAAATAACCGAGTGTAGTCATCATAGAAAACTGGATCCATTTGTCTGTCTGCACAGAGGACCATATATCTGTCCTTTAAGATGATCTATGTGCTCCATCTAGATCTCGAAATCTCTTCATCACTGAGATGTTATTTTTTCCACTATGTGGTGAAATTGAAATAAAGGTAACTATTATTCTGAAAAGAATCACACATATCCTAAAGGGTAATTTCAACACAATCCATTTCTTGGTGATCCATTAGATGATCCACAACTGAGAGCATATGTTCATTTTCAAATCCATCATAGTTGATGGACTGATAAGAGTTCTGACCATAATGAAATGGAAATCACATCCATTGACCACTCTGTCTACAGGTAATTTTAAAATGAATGAAACCAAGTCCTGGGAGCATGATGGTTAAACAGTCACGAAACTGATTTATGACATGTATATTCAGCACAGTGGAATGTTTTTAATGTGGTGGATATGATATTATGCTGCAATATCTGGTAGTCTATTGTTGATTTATATATTACACAAAATAAAAAAGATTTTTTTTTTGGTAGAAACTGCAAGTACAATCCACGCTAATATTAAAAAACACATTTTCCATCATATGATCATTTAGTTTTCACTAATTTGAAGTTAATATTAAGTGTGTTCATAGATAATAGGGGCAGCTGTACCATAGTGTACCGACTCAAGGTTAAAACTATACTTATAAAAACAAACTACAGTCAGAAATTTCTCAAAATATTCAAGCAAACATTAAACATGACTAAAATTATTTAATTAATCACAGATGTTGTTCCTGCTGTGCATAGAGAACACTTGGTGGTGATGAAGCACATATGACAATTAACAGTACAGTAAGTACTTTTGTGAGTCTTTTCTTGAATTCATTTACATTTATAGAGTAGGTGTGCCATCTCTCTGCCATCTCATGCATAATTTTTTTCTTAATTTTCTGTAGCATTGGAGATTTTGCTCATGGTAGAAAAAAACTGTGCATTGTCTGAAAAGTGTGGGTGGAGCCAAGTCACCCATTGATTCTAAAGTCCATGTACAATCGTGTTCTGTCTGGTTTATTATCTTTTAAAGGCACAGGGGCTACATTTTTAACTCACCCATTAAACTTTTATTAACCCTTTAACTCCTGAGACTTTAACAGTTCCAGTCAAAAATTAATAAAAAAAATATTAACAAAATGGACAATAACAGCCAAATATAAATAATAAACCAACAAAATAATAAGTAACATTAACAAAATAAGAAACAAATGGCACAAAAGTGAAGAAAAATAATAAAATGCAATATTAATGTAGAAATGTAGAAATATAAAACAAAATAAGGAACAGTTAACAAATTTACAATTTACAAACTTAGTTAAAATGAACTACAATGAATAAATGAATAAATAATATCGTAATTAGTTGCTTTTTGACACTTGTTTAGTTCCATATATTAGATGCATGATCAAAACTGTATTTTTTTCCCCTGAATATTGAAATTAAACCATCCTTTCAGAACACGTCATTGCTGACGCATCAGGAGTTAAAGGGTTAACGTTAACAGTAATGCATTATTAAGAGTGTGGCCAATCAGACAAACAGGGTGAGTGAGTTCTATCTATGTTTATCATATGAGCTTTGATTGACAGAGAACATTGAGTCAGACATTCAGAAATGATGTTTAGTGCATTTTTCCCTGACAGACAAGGCATTAATATTAAATATGGGAAGCTACTTTGCAAGTGTAGCTTGTAAAACTGCAAATACTTCAGTATGACAATAGATTAAACAAACTACCTACCCTTGGAGAACTGTCATTTGTAAAACTACTGCTACCATCTACTTTTTATTTTCAGTGTTAAATTCAAAATGTACATGTGGTGTATGAAACCAAATATGGCCTTAGTTGGGGGGTGCTTCCACTATCCACATGTCGTTAGTAATGTTTCATTCAAATACTGCCAGGGCAAGCCAATTAGAGGCAGCGTTGGCTATAATGTCATGACATGATCATGCCATCAAAGCAATTCAGGGGGAAAGAAAAAAGGATTGGCTTAATTTCAATGGTGAAATACAATTACAACACATAAATAAATAAGTAGTGCCCAGCACAACAAACCACCCCCCCATTTCTTATCATTGCGGAAAATTTTTGGTAAAACAAACAAACAAACAAATAAATAAATAAATGCTTGATTTTGTTGCCCAAAATTGTAGTTTGCAAACTCAGTAGTTAAATGACAAAGAAATTACCCCAAAAACTAGTTAAACAAGTATTCAGAGAATGACTTATTTCACCCCTATTTTGTGCAAATCTCAAGTTTCTATAACAACCCATTCCTGAATTACAGCAAATAAAATTATTTTAATCTTTCTGCTAAATGCAACCTTGACCATTGACCTATTGCAATATTCATAATTTTGTTATAAGTATATTTGCATCAGTGCATGTAATATAATATATCCAGTATTGACTAAGTTATAGCATGATATGTTTATGCTTGACACACACAAACAGTGTTACACAAGTTAATTTTGTGACATGTCACTTTGACCTCCAGAGATCTCAAAACCTATTGGTCATAGGTGGTAACACCAAATATAAAAATTATAGAAATCTTCATTCCGCATCATTTGGTACCAATCTGAAAGTTCTGTGACCCTCCATTCTTTAGTTATAACCAATAATGTGATTTTGAACTTTTAGGTAATTGTGACCTTGATCTTTGACCTTTACTCAAATGAATCATTGCATCTGATGCACATTAGTTATATGTATATGCAAATGTAATTTCATGGTGATATCTCAAGTATTAATTGACTTATAGCATGATTTGTCTCTGCAGACACAGACACACACACGCACACACACACACACACACACACACACACACACACACACACACACACACACACACACACACACACACACACACAAGGTGATTACAATAATCTCACCCAACCAATGTTGGGCGAGATTAACTTCTTGACATGGAACAAAATGTGAATGTAGTTCAACTGTCAACAAGTTACAGCAAAATATAGTTTACCTCTGTAGTTCAACGACATATAGTTTAAGTCTCCCCAACACTGAATATTATACATGTACTTAATTATAATATTCTGCCTGTTAATTAGCTACAGTTAAGTTACAGTTAGGAATTACTTCATTACTCCCATGATCCAAAGACATGCACCATAATTGGTTAATTGGTTCAATACCCTTAGGTCTGAATGTGAGAGTAAATGGTAACTGATCTGTATATGCCGACGAGACACATCTATAAGCTTCAGCACCCCCATGACCCAGATGAGAATTAAATGATCCAGAAATTAAATAAATGGATGGATGGATGGATGGATGGATGGATGGATGGATGGATGGATGGATGGATGGATGGATGGATGGATGGATAGATGGATGGATGGATGACTGTGAATAAAACTGGCTAATGGATAAAGTAACTCTGCATGTGTTAACTGGAACATAACAAGATGGTTCCCAGCACAACAAACCTCACTTCCCTCTCAAACTCTCTTTACATGATTTGCCCTATCTCTTATTTTGTGAAAATACATGTTGGTGACCTTGACCTTGACCTTTACCAAAATGTAATGGGATCTATTCTGGATCACCTTGCACCTTTCCTGAAAATTTCATGGAAATCCATCCAGGAGTTTTTGCGTCAGTTGCTAACTCAAACAAACCAACTAACAATACCTCCTTGTCTCCCCTTCAGAGGCAGAGTAAAAATAAACAGTACGGTTAAGCTTCAAAACAACAATACCAAGAGGCTTTGTCCACAGTTTATAGGAACAGTACCCCCTGTCAAAGTAAAAGGGTGAATAAATGCAAAATCAAATTCATTTTTCAACTTGTACATCATGTAAAATGAATGGTATTTTACATATAATATGCAACATGTGGTAAAGAATACCACATGCTTCAAATGTCAGTTTTTCAGTTATGTAGCAAACATGCAAAACTGACATAAGTGACCTTTTACAACCGTTGGTGTGATTTTGATATGTCACGTCCTCCTCTTAACACCACACTCCTCCTCTTCGTCTCCTCATCGCTTCTCTTTTCTATAATTGAGGCAATTACCTCTCATCTTTTCATCTTATCTAGAACATCCTCCCTTTTTCGCTCCTTCCTTTCTCCTTTACTTTATTTCTCAGCCGTCTCTTTTCTCCACCCCTCCTTTTTTTACTGTCAAAAGCCCTCTTTTCTTATAAAAAAAAAAAAAAATCTTCTATTTCCTTAAAAGCTGACAGGGAGGTTCTGGTGGTGATTTGGCAGCATGTCATTTTGGGTAATGGCATCTGGAGTTCCCAGTTTTATTGGACTACATTATAAAGTGTTTGATCTACACCAACCCTTCTTAGCCCCTCTTCTCCTTTTGTTCACCAAAGAGATCTCTGACAGGCATAGAAATGAGACGGAAGACTCGAAGAGACTTTTCAATCTCTTCTGAAAGGAAATTGGAACACAAGGGCAGGGGGCTGGACCAAATCTCATATATTTGAGGAGTTTTCATAAGTTTACTTCATAGCAGAGTGGTATTTTTAATATTTAAACTCCCTGATTGAGATATTATGGTTTAGGTCTGTACTGTCGCCTTACAAAGCTTTTCTTGTGCAACTGATATTCCTCTCCAAAGCAGGGAATGCAGTCGGAAGTGAAACCTATTTCAGTACTTCAGTGGAGTTTGAGTGTTTTGTATGGAATATATTCTGCATGAGAGTGCCTGATTATTACTGTTCCTTCAAGACGAGTAGAACAGTTGACTTAACTGAGCCCACTGATTGTTGAGCATCTGACAGCAAGCAAACAGTACAGGAAAAAAGTTTGATTGAGAGGGAAACAGATAGAAAGTAGTGGTTTTCACATGTGTTAACCTATCATTTTGTAATGAATGCATGCCATCTGTCTCTACACCTCTATTAAAAACTCCCCCAGAATAACCACAATCACATTACATACATAAGCACTCACATTCTTGCAGCACCTCTAATTGCTGCGTGGGTAGCCACCTTTGACATCTTCAATCAAAGGACCTTCACACTTTTGCATACAAACACACAGGCTCATGTGTCTACTCACAATGACACACAGACTTGTGAAATAATTGACACGCACGGAAAAATCACAACTAGCACAATCAGTATATGAGAATAAAATGTTTTTTTTTTGTTGTTTTTTTTTTTAATATTTCAAAATCTCCCATCTGTACGCCTGTGTGAAAGTGCTCAGCCACAAGACTGGTGAGAAAACAATAATCTACAGAGTGTTTGTGGAGCTGTGAGCCTTGGAGTAAGCTAACGAAGTTAAGAAAGAGGTTTTGAGGAAGTGTGGGTGGATGTCTTGCTAGCAATCTTAATAAACATCACATGCACTTTTAATTAGCTACATTCTCCTGTGACGACAAGGTACTAACAAGACCAGCGACACTCAATCATGCCTGAGGAAAAGCATTTGCGTGTGTGCATATCATCATCAATGTTCGTGCACGTGTGGGTGTCTGTGAATATGTGGAGGTGTGTTGGTGTGTTGGTGTGTCCCTGTGCTGGTTTACAGCCGCTCCTCTTCATCCACAGTGTCTGTGTGTCGAGAATTAGTGGAGTCTCATAATTGCATGAAAACTAATTTCATCACTGAAAACCCTGTTTAATGGCTATGATTTTATTGCCTCATCCTCTGCGGCCATAAATTATATGAATTACTGTACTTTAAGTACATGTGAAAAATGAAGCTTCTCATCACATAATATAATAATGGTGTCTATCTACTGTACAACAATAGATATGCTGCATAACAACGGTTTTAGTTTATATCTGTGCGTTTGTTAATTTACACTTAAGTAGCTGGAAGATAATGAATGTACCTGAAATTGCCACCAATCTTGCTATAATACATCCCATCAAACAGGTTTGTCAATTAGTTGTTAAAGTGCAATATATTCATCTCTTCCATTTTTGGTTGGTCTGGAAAAAGGAAAGATCTTTTTTTCCCATTTTACTTCTCACTGAACTCTTATCTGCTGGTAAATGTGTTGTCATAGTGACATAAATCTGCCATGAAGCAGTTTGGTATGGTAATAATCTAATCTAATCTAATCTAATCTAATCTAATCTAATCTAATCTAATCTAATCTATCTATCTATCTATCTATCTATCTATCTATCTATCTATCTATCTATCTATCTATCTATCTATCTATCTATCTATCTATCTATCTATCTATCTATCTATCTATCTATCTATCTATCTATCTACAAAGTACCTATCTACCTACCTACCTACCTGCCTACTTACCTGTCTGCCTGCCTGCCTACCTACCTACATGTCTGTCTGTCTCTCTGCATGACATCAAACTTATTATGAGCCATCAGTTAGAGAACTTTTAGCACTGACTATATAATATCGCTCTATTAGTAATGTAAATGTGTGAATGTTGCCGACCACATGTCTCAGTATTGTTGTAAGTTTGAGTAGTGCAGAGATATGGAGAGCTGCCCAGCTTGACCAGCGTGTAGTGGGCAGGTGTGGGGGATGCATGTGACAGATCATCTTCTTGTGAGTAAGAGTTGTCTCAGAGGAAAAGAATCAAAGTAACCAAAACGCTGTTTGATCACGTCCCAATCTCACTGACAGCTCCATGCACACGGACACCATAAGCACGAGATGAAAAAAATACTTAAACCTACATCATACATTTACATAAGCATTGTTTCCATACGTTAGTTGTCACATTTTTATTTCATGATTACTGTAGCTAATTTGCCTTGAACAACTGGATTGGCAATATATAAATATACATTGTTTTTTTCTATCTCTATTCCTCATCTGTTTTAGAAGAAAGTCTTTTGTCTGCCGTTCCTGACAATACATGTGTTTGGAGCACATAAAACCCTCTTTTTCAGGGGTTTTGTTGAGATAACATGTTTTTGGTAACAGATGCTGAGCCAAGTTTGAATTGCTGTAACTTAATGCTTTATAGATGAGTGCATGTTTGTGCATGTCTAAATAAGAAGAGAATAACAGACAAATAGCAGTTCAGGAAAAAATAAATTTCGGAGAAAATCTAAGTCGAAGAAAATTAAAACAGCTAGAATTTATTTTGTTATGGATGTTCAGGCAATGCATTGAACTGATATTTGGTAACATCACTTCCTGTTTGAAGACATTATTGTCAGCACACTGGATCATTATTATTCACTGACATACATATGAAAATCACAAATGTGTTTGGAGAAGAAAGCCTCTTCTAATCACATGTGATGTAGCATGATAACATAATGCTGACTTAGTTCTCAGACAGTGTCTGTCTAAGCGTGTAAGCATATGTTAACTCCCAGCTGCATAATATGTTGAATATGTTTACATGCTCACACATTATGTCAAATGTCACAAATAATTTGAACCTGATGCATCTCAATCATTGTTTTTTCCACCATTTCAAAAATATTTGCTCAAGGCTTCAAAATGTGCGATCCTTTTTTGCATCAATAACCAATTCCATGTGTGTGCAATTAGGCATCCAAACCATTTACACCTCCCTTTGAGCTGTGTTAAATATAGATGCAGTTTCTATGAGTAAAATTGGTTTTGGGTTTGATAAATCACTTTGCGTGTACTAAATGAATATGTTTACATTTCTCCTCCCAGCAGCCCCTACAATTACGTGTGAATGCCCCATATTGGATATTCATCATAAACATCCTAACTGGATGCAGACACCTTTGCACCTTTGAAAGATGCCACCTTTAGTGTTGTGCACAATATAACAGTGTGAAATGTGAAATTAGATTGTACGTTTTTTGCGTGTGCAATGAGTTTGAAAACCTTTAGTAGATCTGGCCCTATGATAGATGATATGAACAGGTTTATAAATGTCACCTATAAACTCAGACAATTCATCTTAGACATCTTCCAACAGTGAGAAGCTTAACAAAAAAAAAAAAAATTAAAGTACAACTACTGACAAATGGCATTGCTGATCAAGGAGAATGTTTGAGAAGTCAAAAACAAACAAACAAATGCTCTAGTACTGTAATTTAAAAGCTGTTGTGATTCTGGTTATGTTGGTCAGTGACCATTTTGACAGTTAGAACACGACGGATCCACAACAAGACAAAAGGGGGACAGGCAAGAACCACAGGAACCAGAAATCCAGACTAACCCCTCCTTGAACCGTTACCTTATGATGGTTGAGGGGTTTGAGAGCCCTAGTGATCCTGGGAGCAATGTTATCATGACAGATTGGTCTTAGGTGAAGGGTCAGACTAAGAACAGTTCAAAGACCCTTTATGAAACAAAATATCAAGGTTCCGAGTACCCAGTACGGAGGGTTACCGGGGTCCCAACCCGGACCCAGGCCTGGAGCTGGGGCCCGTGGGCGAGTGCCTGGTGGTCGGGCCTTTACCCATGAGGTCCGGTCGGGTCCAACCCGAACCAAGACCATGGGATCGTCGTATCGTGGGCCGACCACACAATTGGCTGGCTGGGATGTCAATCATTGATACATGAATATTCATGTTCTGGGGTCCAAAAATTAGGTGTTGTGGAAAGAGCTCTGTGAACAGAATAATTTACAGTATGTGTGTCTATTCTAAATCCTTGAAGTTTTGGGAACATACTCAGTGTCATATCGTAACTTTAGATACTAAAGATAATTTTAAATTGGGTAAAAAAAAAAAATTAGTTGTGCTTTAAGGAGGAACCTTAGAGAAATATGCAGTGTCATTGGCTATGCAAACAGTTTTTTCAGAATACTATCAGGTAAATGTTGTTTTTATCTTTACTGTGGGTCTTACAGGTGCTGGGAAGCATGGTGACATTTAGTTGTGTGTGTTGTCTCAAGCCAATAGTGGAAAACACATAAATGGGCATTGGAGAAAAATCTACGCTTTTTCTTCAAATGAACAGCACAGTGCTGCAAAAATTAGCTTGCAAAACTGTGTTCCTGCAGGTTCTCAACAGAAAATAGACACTGAGGGACGTGTCAGCCTCAGGTCATAACAATAAAAGACCTGTTTGTTGGCATTAGAATCTAATACAGACAGGCAACTCCCTAAAGACAGCTAATATAAATAAAAAGCCAACAGCTTAAACTACATGTGCAACCCACTTCTACAAAGAAACATAGCATAAAGAATAAAGGCCTTTTTGAATTTCAGGGGAAATGCAGACGTACAGCTACAATCACTATGTACTGGGAACAACTCAGTGTTAACAGGTCAGCAGTAATTGTTCTTTGAACTGGGCTTTCTTTTTCTTTCTTCTGTCAGCACAAATGTTCATCAGGCACTTGTATTAACCCTTTACTCATTTAAGACTGCCCAGGGGCCACTAGTTGTACAGATATTCATCTACTCAATTAATAAAGACTAGAATTAATGACAAGAGTAAAACTAGGTCATAGTAGCAATGGCGACGGAACCATTTTCAAGAAAATAATGCTGTAAATTACAGGTCCATACTTAAACCATATTTACTAAATTGAATTGAATAATTTAAAGTAAACTGAAAACTTACCTTTTTAGCTTAGCATTAACATTATTGTATTTAGCAATTTTTAAAAATGTATTTATTTATTAATTTTTAATTAAATTATTATTATTTTAAAATATTTTAATAATTAATACATGCACCAGGTATGAAAAGTGCTATATGAATGAAGTTTGATTGATTACTTGATTGAATCTAGAAAGGAAGAAAAAACAAGCAAGACATGATAGCAATTTCAAAGCACGTGCACATAGATGCACAGTCCGTGACAACCATCCGTCTTTAAATTTGTTTTGACATCTGCTTACTCTGCAAGCACACTGTCATGGGAGAATGCTGAAATACAGTAAAGCCAAGAAAAAAGCAATAATAAAAAGTGTCACTTGTTAAAAATGAAAAACAAAATATTTGAATTGTGTCTTTGTGAGCTGTATTTCTACAGGTTTATGTGAGTCTATAGTGTATTAAGGCTCACGACTGTGCATTTGATATGAATGTTTAAATCTGTGTGATGAACTTGCTTTAGATCTATCACATTCCCAGCAGACACTTGTCTCTGTGGGTGTTCAGAGATTGACTGTAATAGTCAGGTGTTTTTTGTGAAGCGTCTTCTTGTGTGTTATTGCGTGTGTGTTTGTGTGTGTGTGTGTGTGTGCATGCATGTGTGTGTGAACTCTACAAGCAAAAGGTTGGCTCCAACCTTGTGTCACACAGTTGCTTTTGTTCATTATGTATAAAATATATTGTCTACCTATGTAACCTTACACTATAAACGTAGTTTTTTTTTTTTTATTACTGTTGATGTTGTTGTTATAATATATCATCCAACCACTATATACCGCACCCAGGCCTCAAGTCAATAAATAAAACTGCACTGCACTTTATTATTAAGCACTGTGAACAACGACAAGACTTTGACAGCAAACTATTCTTCACATTTTGTCCCTTTGCATTGTAAATGGCTGAATCTGTGACAGATTTGTAAAGTCTCTCAGACATAAGCATTAACATTAGAAGTGTGGATCAAAGCTCTGACTGAAACACAGAAGAGGCAGCAGCATGAAGAGTATTTTATACAGTATCCTGTGTAGAGCTGTGAAAATATCAAACAGTATCACAAACAGGGAATAAAAATACAGAATGATATCCATCTTGAGTGGACAGGGCATCATAACAGGGCACTTTAAAGAGTTATTGATTTACAAGTCAAAAATACTATTTTCGCCAGTAATGGCCTAAGAATATGCTGTGTTTAAAAAGACCTACACAGTGTAGAAAAGATTGTCAGTTGTGCTGATAAAGCCATTAATCACACAAAGTAACATATTAATCCACTGTATTAATAGACTTGTCACCGTATTCAATCTTAATTTGAGCCCTTTGAAGATAGTAGTTTTAAGAAATCAATTATCCTGACAAATTTATGCTATTTTAGATACTCCAAAATGTCATATAGACAATAGTGAAGTCTGTACTTTGTAACCCTTTCGGGTACTGTTGATGGGTTTATAGACAATTGATTACACTGGTCTATAGGTAAAATGATTCTGGAATAAATCTAATGAAATGTTACCATATGTGTTTTACTGCTAAAGAAAACTCAAGTCATAAATGCTGGTTGGCTCAAGTTATCAAGATAAGTCATAAGTCACCCACAAAAAAATAGGTTTTACTCTAAAGGAATATTGGTCTCAGATCTGCCAGATCTACTTCAAAACACTGTCTGCACATTATGATCCATTCACTTTACACGTTCTTTCTAATAGAATATTTACAAATCCATTGTATACATGTACATAAACCACCATATATGTGGAATAACACACCATCGTATATATTAAAAACAGAAGCAGATACTGTATGAAGGAGATACCTTCTAAAAAAATTGTAGAGCAGTGTTATCAGTTAGTGCAGAGTCCTGAATGTTGCATGCATACCATCACAGGAGTCCATACTGATTTACACACAAATACAGAGGTCTGAAACCCACAGGTCCTGATGCAGATGTTGCTCCTTAGCCTGTCTCCAATGGTTCCCACTGAGTTTGTCTGATTGACAGGAGGAACAAATGAAACGTCTGTTATTATTGTTACAGACCAACAGCAGTTCATATACTTCTGTAAAAATGTGCAGCCTATTCACTGAAATAAAGACGTTGACATTTTTTTTTAACAAAATATTTTTCTTACATATACTATGTTGGGACCTGGTGCCTTTGTTACCATGTACCCTAAAGTGGAGGCAAGGGGATTGTTTTTGTAGTTTTTATTTTCTT
Organism: Siphamia tubifer; assembly: GCA_020466265.1. Classification (NCBI taxonomy): domain Eukaryota; kingdom Metazoa; phylum Chordata; class Actinopteri; order Kurtiformes; family Apogonidae; genus Siphamia; species Siphamia tubifer. The sequence continues at coordinate 11,726,390 of CM035783.1, read as the reverse complement.
TTTTGTTTGTTTGTCAACAACTTTATGCTAAATCTAATGGCTAAATTGCCATGAAATTTTCAGAAAATGTGTGAGGTGGTCCAGAATAGATATAATAAAATCTTGGTGAATGTAGGTCAAAGGTCAAGGTCACCAAAAATGTGTTTTCACAATGATAAGAGATAGGGCAAATCAGGTTTTTGTTGTGCTTGACACCACTTGTTTTGCATTGATTTGCATATATTCCCAATTATTATAAGTACACCTACATATGGTAGTGACTAGGGGTGTAATGGTATACAAAAATCACCGTTCAGTACGCACCTCGGTTTTGAAGACACGGTTCGGTTCAGATAGATGTTTTGTTTTTTGTTGTCTTGTTGTAATTACAATCAAACTTGAATGTATCATTGTTAAGGTTGCTGACCCTACAGACCCTGACCCTGTATACACAGATGTACAAGCTACTGCATTCTGGAAGAATGCAGCACTAACAGAACAACCCTCAACTGGGTGCTTAATATGATGGATGTTTTGTTTTTGTTTTTTTAACATCCTCTAATAGTTGATTACAGTGATGACTGGTGCTAAACAAGAACAGGTTTCCAACCGATTATGAGAACAGCAGTTTTGGATTTGTGTTTTGAATGTGTTTGTCAGCTGATAATGCTTGTTATAAGCTTTTTATTTTAACATTTAACTGAAGTCTGCCCCTGCATAGTATGACAAACCTGCAACCTAAACATCTACAATATGGTCCTACATAACCTATGTAGCCAAATAGCCAAGTGGTGTTTGGCCTCACAATAGGATTTTTGAAATGGTGGGGACAAGGTTATCATTAGTATGAAATGGCAGAGAAGAAGAGTATATTTACATAAGAGTATTTACATTGCTTTGCGCAATGGGTATAAGTGTATATTTGGAGTAAGTGAGCACTATTATAACACAAAATTTAGTATTATTGTTAAAATATTTAACACCCCATCCCCCATATGTGCCCATGCCTCACACTATAGAACTATTGTCACAGTAAAGACAAAAATTGAAACTAAAGGAGGAAGAAGCTAACCATTATTAAATGTTATTACCTTGGACAAATGGAAAATGTTAATAACCTATCTAATTATATAAGGACAGAAAACAAAACCAATTGCTTATAGGATGTATATTTTGGGTGAATCATTCATTCTCCAATAGCAGCACAGTTTGATGTCACTTGTTTTCCAACACCCCATTTACACCACAAAGAGTCACCAGAAAACAAAAGTATTTACTTTGCCTTGTTGGGTTTCCATAACAGTGGAATGAAAACCAAACCTGTTCACATACACACTGAAAGACTGAAAACACTGTGGTTTGTACATAGCAATGTAATACATGTACATGTAATATGCATGCACAAAATGGAACATGATGTCATTGTTGAAACTTACCTTTTAACACGACAAAGATTATGTCGTGATATTACAGAAGTAAATCCACTCAGAAGACCATGTTCAAAATGTCCATTGTAGGTAATTTAAAACATTGTTTCTCTGTAAATGTCAGGCCAAAATGAAACCAAACCTTTGTGTTCTATCTTAATACTAATGTTATGTAAATGGGGTCTAAAAATGAAAGGAATCATATACATGTTGAAACATGGAAGTAGGAATGGGCGGTATGTAAGGTATCATGCCTTATGGAGGTATTTTTTTGTCCACGGGAGAGATTTTTGCCATACCGTTCTACGGTCCATCCTGTAGATGGCAGTAATGTAAAGTTTGGAACGTTCCCCAGTTACCTCTAGCTAGTCTTCCTAGATGCTGTGTTAGCAAAAGCATTTCATTAAAATAAGCTACAAATGTAAATTATATAGTTTATGTAGTGTACTATTGGTTATAATGGTATGTGATGCACATATATTTCCATTCAGGACTCTACAATTGAATTCACATGGTGTCTGAAAAGCGAGCTAACAAGCTAACAGCCAAAGTCATGACAACCATAGAGTTTATGATGACAACAAAACAATTGTGCTAAACATTAACACTGCCTTAAATGCAACACATTGCGCCAGCCTTAATAACTGTTATTATATCCAGTTGAGTTACTATTAGTCATGGTATCTGGCTGGGGTTAGCAAAAGCGAAAATGACTGTTCAGAGTTACAAAAAATTACAAACAATAACGTTAGCATGCTAAGCACTGCCATAGTGGTTGTTACCATTAAGATGTGTTGTGCTAGCTACTCTCAATGATAGCATGAAAGAGTGTTGTTTTCAATTTGAAACAGTAACAACTTAAACCATTAGGCTTGTTATATTCACATATGTAAGTGACAACTGCAAAAAACGTTGCAGTGAGCAATTTATTGGATCAAATCCATGTGCCTAATTCATTTTGGCAGCTCTCCCTCTTCCTGTATTCTCTGGTTCATGACTGATCACTGAATATGAAGAAAGTCTGCACAATGTGAAAGAGTGCACTTGGAGCTATATGACCACTAACAAACTGTTCTGGTGTAATTCATACTTAATTATTATTTATGCTGACAAAAATACTGTTATATACAGTATACTGTATACCGAGAGTGGCTCAATTCATACCGGGATATATATTTTTGGTCATACTGCCCATTCCTACTAGGAAGTGAACATATTCACACAGAAATTAATGAAATGCTGTTAAAAACAACTTCACTAAATGTTAATATGAATTACAGGACACAAGGTGAGTATTTTATCATATATGATTTTAAACTGTAAACTAATAAAGAAATGTTTTGATCTGTCATGTTTTGATCTTTCATCAATATTACTATTTTTTTTTAATCATCATCTTGTAGTTTACAGTTAAGATTTAAGTATTCAGCTCACAGCCAGTCTGTTAGAAGGAAAAATAAAACCTGATTGTGTTAATGTAATGAATATGAGCTCAGTACCTGGAGCCCTGCTGGTGCTGATGCAGAGGTAGGCAGATTTTATATATGTAACTGCTGCCAGACATCATTGGCCAAAAGTAAAGCTGCAGGCATCTTTTCCCTGCCTACATGGCCACTGCTTTTGAGCTTGTCTCATGTGTTCAGCTGTCTGAAATGGATGAACACTCACTATTGTCAACACAGTCAGCCCACCCCGTCCAAGTCATCTGGAGTCTTTTTCACAGAAATGTTTGCTTGAGCCGAAAGCAGGAGTTTCTGTCCCTGAGGTGCTCCAAATGTAACAAACCAAATGTGAGCAGAAAAGTGTATAAACACTATGAAAACGACCTGAGCACAGCTGGTAGCAGCATTGAATAAAAATGTTTATTCTGCAACAAAACCAATTGTCTGGGGTTTGAACATGCCAGCTGTGTTTTTATTTAACTTTATTTTGCACTCCTCCATGTGTGTGAGTCTGGTTTTGTTTGCTGCATGATGGCCTGCAGTGAGAAAATGACATTTTGTAGAAATTCAAAAAATGTTCCCCCGGGTGATAATGAAAACACACACACATTCAGAAAAAAAAAACAAAACAAAAAAAAAAAACAACCAATATGCACACACACGAACACTAATGTGAAGCCTGACTTTGGACAAGTTTGACTGAGGGGAAATAAGATACTATTTCTGCTTACTCAGACAATAGCATTCCTTTTAACTCCATGGCAAAGACTATCTCAGCAATCACCTTGAGATGGAGCCTGCAGATAGGTGCAGATTCGATGGGTATGGAGATGTAGGAAAGATAAAAGCGTTTAACAGACAGTGGAGCATCTAATTAGCACAATGAAGATTTCTGCCGTCTGGCTGAGTCAGCCACGGTGTCATCAACCTTTTGTGACGGAGGAGGGAAAGTATTGTCAGGGATGAAAAAAATCGGGTATGTTTATCGGAGTTGCAGTGGGAGGAAATCTGTGTGTGTGTGTGTGTGTGTGCTTGTGTGTTAGATATTGTCTGTTTAACCAAAATGATGTATATAACGGTTTCCTATAATCTACAATGCTTTGTCGCCCACAAGTGAATGAGTTTAGTCAATTTTCCTCGCATTTGTGTGCTTATCAAGGGCAGATTCCTTCAGGATATAAATAAATAAACATTTCCCAAATAACTACAACTCTGTCACTGAATATATTCCACCACAAATTCCTTCTATTGTTTGACAACAATATGAACTTTTAGGGACTCAAAATGTGATATTAAAGTCACGTTTTAGTTGGTGCTTTGGAAAGTTGTCACAGAGAAGCCAATTTATTAAATGTGCTTGTCTGTTCTTCTCTTGTGGATGCCAGGTGATTGACAGTAAGCACAATATAGGTGCAAAATGATTGAAAAACTTCCATAAAACAACAACAACTTTGACAGAACCAAATTAAGGTTTTCTGTTTATTGTGATGGATAACCTAGCAGAGGCAATTTTCATGTCTACAGAAGCTGTTCTTTTTCTGAACTATACAAAACCTAATGCCATTATTTTCTCCCACCTCACTTTGGAAACAAAAAAGCTCTACATTTTGCCTCCAGTGATTGCAACCACACAGTACCCAAGTAAATAAAAAGTAAAAGTACAGCACTGTGATTTATGGAAGCTTTTAATAATAAATATTAAAGAAAATATTTAGGTAGAGGTTCTAGATGTGTCACAAAAAAAAAACCTTAAAAGCTTATAAGATAACTTATATTCACATCTTCTACCATTAAATATGTATCGTTTTACAATGAAAATGTGAAAACATTCCTGGAAGATACAACTTGACAACGACAAACATTCACAACCACAGGCAATAGTGTTGGGCAGCAGTAATATAGTATAATGATAAGCCTTATTGCTCATGATGTACAGCAAAAGCATTTTTAATAAATTAAAACATTTACTATATAGCCAAGCTACATCCTGTGGTGGTGCATTCAGTACAAGACAAGACTTCATTCACGGTTAACAGACATTTTAATCCCTCTTCAGTGCATTAATATATATATATATATATATATATATATATATATATATATATATATATATATATATATATATATATATATATATATACACACACATATACATATACATATAGAAATAGTTGCTCTTTATTCCTGAGGTCCTTCCAGGAGGACTTCTAGATTGTACTTTTGTCTTAAATTTTTCCCAAAAGTAAGACAATTAGTGTCTACTTGAATTAGATTAAAGTTAAATTAAATTAAAGTAAAGCAAAGTGAGTGCCTGCTTTACGTGTAAAATAACATATTATATAGAGAACGGAAGGATTAGAGATGAAAACAGAAGCCTGTGTTTTGAACATTTACTGTACAGTATATTATATACCCTATCAATTTATATTTTACCCTGTTTCAGATTAGTTAAGGATCAACTGCACATTGTAATTTAATGTTCATCTTCAAAAATAAAGCTTACTTCCGCTCAGTAGTAATACATTCTTTATCTTTTAGTTTAAAAAAATGAAATGGAAATGCATGTTGTATAACTGTAAAATAATGGGTCCAGGTGAAAAGACACTCAAGGTAGATTTACAGTTATTTTCTTACAATTAGCAGTTTACAGGTTTGAAGAGTAAGATATGCAGCCCAGCTTTTAGCCTGTAATAATAAAAGCTTTGTGCATAATGTGGTTGCTATGGTTCTTTTCCATAGTTTATAAAAGGAACAGGCTCATTTTATCCTGAAGTTCAATCATCACCATGGGGAAATCTCACATACAAGCTAGACTGAAAGAAATATAATAATAAAAAAATAATCTGTTTTAAGCTATGTTATCAGGGGCATTTTGTTCCTGGTAGGATCTCCCATGGCAGATTGGTTTTAGATAGAGGGGCAGACAAAGAATATTTCAGAAAATGCCAATAAATACCAAGAGATTGTGCACCTGCCCTGAAGGTTACTGGGGCTATACCCTGGAGCCAGGCCTGGGATGGGGGCTCCTGGATGAGCCCCCGGTGGTCAGGCCTTTGACCATAGGATCTGGGTGAGAGGCAGAGGGCAGGGGTACACATTTTGATAGCCTCCAGGCTCTCTACCTACATGTTGGATCGGGAAACAGGTTCAGACTGTTGCCAGTGCTCATAGGGCAGCTGTGGTTCAGTTGGTAAAGTGGGTCGTCCAGTGATCGAGAGGTTCCCAGTAGGACTGTCAGAACTTTAAAAACCTACTGGTGTGTGAATGTGTGTGTGAATGGGTGAACGGGTGAATGTGAAGCTAATGTAAAGCGTTTTGAGCACCATGAAGGTGGAAAAGCACTATATAAGTGCAGACCATTTATTCAACAAGTGGGGTTCTGTAATGGGACACCTGTGTGATTCAGAGTTTGGCCATAACTAACATCATGATACCCATCAGTGTACTTTGCACCAGGACATGCTAGGTCACCAATGAATGACAACTTTGTAGTTGTATCATCTAACCTGTTACCATATGTTCTGGTACTGTAAGCTCAGACCACTACCTGGTGGCAGTGTCTTCCCCTTTTAGCATTTTTCATTCCTTAAAGTCTCGTGGTCTTGCTTTTTTTTTTTTCTCATTTGCGCAATTAACTTATGGGTGCAAAGCATATTGTAACACAAAATATATTAAACATGTAAATGAGCGAAATATTACTGAAAAATTCTTAGTAATGCCTTACATTACTGTGTCACATGATCAAAAATAATCTGTTACTGTAATGTGTTATTTTGTAACATTACAATTAGTGTAAGACACTGTAATATTTTAACTGTAATTAGCCTCAAGTGTGTTCTACTGATAGTATGTGACTTCCCTACTGTTGATAGAACATCAATACATAGAAACACATTAAGGTCTGCACTCTGTGGTGGCTGATCCTTACATGAACATGATGTATCCTTGAAAAGCTTCAACCTAATGAGTCAGATGATTCTTAACATTGTCCAGTTTTAATTGTCTACCAAACTGAGGATTGTTTAAGAAACTATAAACTATTCACTGTATCAGTTATGGTTAAAGAACTTGTACTCAACTGTAACATATTAATCACTAAAGTCACTATTATAATATCAGACCCTTTTATGTACATAAATACAGGCTGTGTATTTCATCTGCAATTTTGTCACTGGTTAACATTTCTATGAAACCAAGAAAAAATTAGCATCAATTGATCGTGATAAGACTCCATCATTATCAATAAATTGGTGCCACAGTTCAATACCAGTTCAGACTCTAAACAGCCAGAGTTCTGTAACGACAGGAGCATATTATTTAGTTTAAGTCTCACATGGTATCTGATGGAGGTGTCAAAGGCAAAAGGTCCAATCAGAACTCATTAACATTTGAGTCTGATTAAGCCTGCTGTTGTTTGACAAAATGAGTCATTAATGATGTTGTGTAAATATTTATTGGACAACAGTGATCTTCAAATTGTCTCATTGGCATTTTCAACTAAATGTGACTCACAATAATTGTCTATTTGCAATCAAAATCATTCATCCCAAGTGACAGAGTGTGGCATCCAAACGCACACACACACACACACACACACACACACACAGACACACACACAGTTTGTCTAACTATAATAAATTATAACCAAACTTTTTCTTCTTTGTATTTTCTTCACATTGTGAGTCACCTTAGAAGTAATTTAACCATGAGCTATAAGCACAAGTTAGAAAAGTTTCACTTTCAGGTCACATGACTTCTACTCTTCTAATTACCCTTCATTTTCTACAAAAAATAAATAAATAAGTAAAAAAGCTTTCTAGCAGCAGATAAGACTTGTGCTGCAGGGAGAGATCAGAAGGCGATGGCGTCCTTCTTCTGAAGTGCAACATTTAACAGTTTATTTAGCACGGCTCTGTGATTTCATTACTGCGTATTTAATCCAAAATTAATAAGGATGGTTATTAACCTTTTCCGCCCTACTTCCTTATGAGAGCTTTATTTAACTGATGTTTAGAGAAGTGTAATGAAGCTGCAGGATGCATTTCGCCCACACTTACAGAATGCACATCCTGGACATGCATATTTGCCTTGTGTGTCTGTGCACCTGGGATGTGTGTCATCTTAAGCTTAAGACAAAGAGGATGAGCTGGTTTTAATAAGTGGGTGGGTAGTGATTGGCATCATCATGTCATTACCGTCATTGTGGACTGAAGCGGCACATGCAGCTGGCAATCATACAAGACAAGACCGTACCTCACAGCTCCATGTTACCCTCTAGAACAGTACACAGCTTATTATCATCAGCTTCATTTCTCTGCTTATCTGTTTAAGGTACCTGCCGTCATTTTATTCCAAGAAAGTTGGGTTATAGTAGCTGCCTTTTAGCTTTGTTGTTGCATCAGGTTCAGATTGAGCAAACCTTTTTTTTCTCAATCTCGAAAAGATAAAAAAACAAATCCTAGAAATATAGGCTTAGTATTAAAGAAAGCACATACAAATGACAACAAAATAGCTCCTAGTGACGAAAATCAGTCTATTCACATGAAAAAAAACAGGTCAAACAATAACAAATGTTTGATTTAGCGTGAATAAAATCATGTGTAATACACCAGAATATTAGTACAATAAATCTCTTATTGTTTGCTTGCAAGTTCATGACATTTTTATTTAAATGCTGTATAAATATTGCTGTATCTGTTCTGTTTCTATCTTCATACAGAGCAAATGTGCATATGTATGAACTAGGGCTGTCACGATTAATCGAGTTCATCGTGATTAACTATTTATTTTTTAATTACAATTATTTTCCCAAGCCTTTTGTAATTTTACAAATACATATTATTTAACACCACAGCATCATTTTATGTTAAAGAAGGCAAACAAATCTTTTATATCAGCCTATTTTCAGGGGCTGCTTTTGAGCCTTCATTATTATTATTTTTTTATGTTTTCCCCCCATTTGTCAGATCTTATTATGGCAGATATTAGTGTCTTAACACTACTGGTTTGTTTTTAATAATAATAATAATAATAAAAAAGAAACATTTGTACAAACCAAACCTATTTGTTTTTCTACATTGATAGGAGTATTACAATGAATTTCAATGACATTAAACTGCGATTAATCGTGATTTAACTATTGCATTTATGTGACAAATCTCAATTAAATATTTTAATCGATTGACAGCACTAGTATGAACATATATGACTAAATTCACTTTAATGCATATAATCTGCCAAATATGTATATAAGTATATTAATATGTGCAGTGTTTATATTCACATGTATTTTGGCACACAGAATAAAGTCACACTGTGCTTGTTTTAAAAAATGGTAAAGAGATCAGACACATATATCACTGAATCATGCACAGCTTGGCAGGTTCATTGAGCATTTTCTTTCTTCCTCTTTTTATATGTGTCAATCCGTGCTCCTTTCACCTACTGTTCCTTTCTTTCTACAAACTAAACATGTTAATTATGTTTTTGTTCACCATTTTAAAAGTTCTGTCTGTTCAATCTTTTCTCATCCCATTTTTTCCCCCCTCCCTTCATCTTACACATTATCCCCGGTCCCTTCAGAGAACAACCTAATTATAACATATTTTTAATCTTTCACTCACTTTTTGCTCATACCTTATCATCTTTCCTCACCTCCCTTCCCTTTCGTGTGCTTTCCATCTCCCTCTGTGCCTCTTTCAGCGTAGACCAGAATTACAGACCATCCTGGATAAGGTCGTGTTTTTGTCACTGTGACGGTAATGCCTGGTACAGACTAATTATGTAGGAAGCGGTCCTTGTCTCCACACTGGGGGCGAGGGTGCCAGAATTCATGGGGTTATGAACAAATTGGTTCCGGTGGGAGACAGAGGACAGGAAGCGGGCTTTGATGAATGAACCAATGAGATACATCTGCTCAAGATTTACACAGCCGCTGAATCTGGCTGTTAAGCTGACTGATACATAGGGTCTGTGATTCATGTTACAAATATGTTTATTCATAATAAAATAGTAAAGCAGTTCAATTCACAATTACAAGTTAAACTCACTCTTTGGATTTTTAAACTCTTATATGTATCTGGGTTTTTTTTTTTTCTCCTGAGGACATGGTGTTAGCTCCACTCTCTTTTCCCCAACACATAGTATATTAAGAGGATAGCTTTATGTGTTGTTTATTTCATCAGCATTTGTTAAAACTGCATCAGCTTCATTGAGATTACAGCCAGAAAACTAAAACTAAATAATTTCACAACCTAATTGCATTGTTAACCCGAATAAGTTAACAAAACTCAAAAAATGTAAGGAAATCGATTGCCTAAATTATTTTTAAGTTGATGAAATTAAAAAAAAAACACAAGTTTCCAGAACATTCTACAGTTAAGTTTCCAGAACGTAAAATTTAGATGCTTATTAAAGTAGACTTAAATTAAAACATTACTTATTAACTTAGTATTCTAAGGTTCTGTGAGACCTACTGGGAGACTAAGTCAGGGTTCAGTGTCTTTGTCTGAAGACACTTGGACATGTGGACAGACAGAGCTGGGACACTAACCTCTGACCCTTTAGTCATTGGGCGACCCGCTCTACCAAGTGAACCACTGTGTTTTATGATTGCAATTTTTTTGGTGTGATAGACATTGGTGGTTATTTGTAGTGCTTTGAAAGTATATTTCAGCATCTACTACATCAGTTAAGTTTATTTTTTTCAATCATTGTTATTTGAAACAATTGAAATAACAGTACAATATAATTCTCAGCATTTATATAAATAAATTCTACTAAGTTGTACCTCATATGTTGATAAGTTATGTTCACTTATATTCACAATAGTTCCCTTTAATAAAAAATATTCGTCAGAAGTACTTAAAAGGAAGAACATGTTACAGTAACTTAATACATTTTAGTTAGTAGTACTATTTCTGAAACTTTGAGTATTCACAACTTAATATATTAAATTATTCTGAATATTGGGGTTTACAGTGTGTCTATAGGCAGTAAGATTTTGAAATGATGACTAGTTTTAAATCCGTAAAACGTGTTAATTTTAGTTCAATTTTTCCCCTTAATTTATTGGAAATATTAGTAACCTTTAAGAATTCTGTTCATCATTTGCAAATTCTGTCACCTATAATACCTGCATGCAGATCATGTTGGAAGTTACAGACACTTTTGAGCTTTTGAAACAATATATTCAGTATAACAAATAGAAAACATTCACAGTTACTGCTGGTGTACAAGACAGAAATACTTGTACTGTCTTGAGAATTACCACTTTTATCATCTGTTAATTGCTATTAATTTCTCCCAAACACCTCATAAGTATCTGTCTGATGTAGATGGGTTCTTTTTTAAATTATTATTTGTCTGACATCATTCTCAATAATTCCATTTCCTCCTCTTATGTACAGTATGACCCGCTCACACTGACCCGCTGTGGCTTATGGGTAAGCAAATTCAGCAGATCTCAACACCTTCTCTGCATTGCACCTGATCGAGGGGGGAAAAAAATCCTCAGCACATGCACTTTCCAATCCTCCTGCACCCTCTCTAATCCCTCCTTTGCTTCTATGCTTTCATCCGTCCCCTTAACTCTCCTTCTGTCCTTTTCTCCCTCTCTCCCTCCCTCCCTGCATCTATCCAGCATGTTGGAGCAAGATTCATTCAGCGCACAATCAGCACGAGACATGAATACAGAGCAGAGCTGCGTCACAGGCACACACAAACACACAAGCACCCACCAAAAAAAAAAAATAAAAATCTTTCCAGTATCTGAAAGTGACGATGAGCTAACTAAGTGAGATGACTGTATGCACACACATGCGCACACACGTTCACAAAACTGACGCACACTATCTTTAACCTTTGGAAGTGATGATGAGAAGACAGAGTGCGTCGAGTTCTGTAACACTCCGTGCTGCTTTTCTGCAAACTATTTTTAAACTGCTACTTTTTTTTTTCTTGCACTTGTGTCACTGTATACACACTCGAATGTGCACATTTGATTAGGGTGTGGAAGTGTGTGTTTATGCAATTGAGTTTTGTTTTTTTTTTTACTTATTCTCACACTTTATCCAGTATCCAGTATATTATATATGTTATATCAATGATAATTTGTTATTTTACACTGAAAATAACAGGAGGAATCTGTGATTGTTGGTAAAGGGTTTGAGAGGTTTAAAACTTTACAGGTCAAGGATTTACTTGCTTTGCAGTTGTTTTGAACCCAAGGCTTCGAGTTCTTCTAGATAGGTCCTTGGAGTACACACACACGAAAAATTCAGTTTCCACATTTAGAAACAAGATCCTCAAGTGAAATATTAAAGATACTGTAAATTCATGCAGCTTGGCACAATCATCTTGGTGCATTGAATAATTGCAAGGAAAGCACTTTTGTTTGACAAATATTGATAATTATATTATTGCATTTTTATACCGTCTATCAGTATCTGTAAAGTCCAGTACCAGCAGAGGTGGTCAAAGTGGTCATTCTGTACTTAACTAGAAGTACAGCTAATTGTGTGAAAACATTTTCTGGTAAAAGTAGAAGTACTGATTCAGCTCTTTTACTGAAGTAATAGTAAAAAGTGCAACTTCTTAATTGTAATAAAGTAAAAAGTAAGTTGGTATGGATGAAATAATACTTATTTAAGCAGGAAAAAACTGAAAAATGGGAAGAATATCAAAAAATAAAGCCTTTAAAAGTGGGTTAGTGTGTAGATTATGTGTTTTATTAGGTCATGGTACTCAGTTTAGTGGGTCAGAACATTTAGAAAAATTCATGAGTCATAAATAGGAGATTTAAAAAAAAAACATAATTATGAGATTAAAATAAATCTAAATTGTGAGATAAAAAGTCAAAATTATGAGATAAAAATGGATAATTGAGAAGTCAAAATGATGATATAGTAAGTCACAATTCCTGATTTATAACTTATTATTAATACTGTCACATAGTTTGAAAAAGTATTGAGTCTATTTTGAGAATGTAAATACAGATATGTACTGATATTTATATATAATGTAGGGAGTAAAAGTAAAAAGTTGGCAGAAAAATAAATACTCAAGGAAAGTACAGATACCTACAAAAATTTACTTAAATACAGTAAAGGAAGTACTTGTACTGAGTATCAGTTAGTCTTGTAAATGAACTATGAAAATATCCTATCTTATCTTTTTTCTTATAATTTTTTCCCCTAACAAGCCAATTACAAACATAACTTGCAAATGTACATCAGCGTAGCTGTCAAACAATACTCTAATGAAGCATTTGCCCGAATCTCCCTGCAGGTGTTACAGTGACCAAGACATGGGACCTTTGGCATCCTGTCAGATATGTTTATCTTTGACTACATTTATGACTCATGAACATTAGTTATCTAGATTTGTGTGTTGAGACAGATCACAAACACACACACATAAACAGAGAAGTGCTGTCGACACAGTACTTCATGTCTTATCAGAGATCAATATTTCATTTGCTCTCCTCCTCTGCTTAGATGCTGACTGGCACCCCTTCCTAAGGGGACAGCTCAGGGACATGCACACACACACTTATTCACTCTCACACACCCAACACACACTCTTAGCCTGCTCAGGGCCGTTGTTTGCTTTGACTGACGCGTTGGCCATGCTGAGCTGACACCTCACTGACACCCTATCCCTTTTAGATGCACATCACTGTTTACCAACTACTCTGAGCAAAAAACGCCACATGTTTTTTTTTTTGTATATGTGTCTTTGTGTGGGTTTATGCATGTGTTTCCTCATTGCTTCCAGTCTGTCATCATTACACTCTACTCTCATTTCACTTTTACATCAGTGTTTACACATTTAGTCAAAGCCATACTGTGTGTGTTCGTTTGTCTTTGTTTTAGTAAGTGTGTGCACGAATACGTCTCTCTTTGGTGTTCTTTTTTGGTGTTTTTTTTTTTCTTTTTGTACGAGTGTTTGCTGTTGTGCTCAGACTGGATCGGAGGAGCGTTGGTGTTATTGTAACACAGTGAATAGACGCAGTGTTTAAATGCAAATTTACAGCACTGCAATGACAGGGACAAGGAATAGAGGATTGGCAGAGCAGGGGGGCAGACACAGGTTGAGGTGACAGTGAGGGAATGAGGGATTTAGAGAGGAGGGAGTTGAAAGATGGGAAAAGGGAGATGAGGCTGTGAAGGGGGATTTGGCAGGAGGGGAGGAGACAGGAGGTCAGGAAGTAAAGAGGAAAGGACAGAGTAAATGGGTGTTTTAAACAGAAGGAGGAGAGAAAGTGAGAGTAATTGAAAGCCATCTCCATGGTGGCTGGAGGTAGAAACAGGAGTACATGACTGCACCATGACTGCATTACCACCAATTGCTCTGCGGTGTTACTGTGCACATTAGTGAGTGTGCATTTGTGTGTGCAATCCGGTGTTACAGTGTATCATTATGACTTTATGTATGCTGGACATTTCTGGCAAGGAATATTACTTATGCTATAGATCTATTTGCACTCATATGTGGGGATTTAACCCCCTACAGTGACAAAATACTCATCATTGCTACATAATTCCTTACAGGTTAAGCCTCATTTTAATGTTAGGATTAAGGTTCGGGTTTAGTTGAGGTTACAGTTAATGTCCCCCCCTTGCACACACACACACACACACACACACACACACACACACACACACACACACACACACACACTGCCACTATAATTATATAATAAGGAGTTTCTTGTCATTTACACAAACATCATATTTTACCTTAAATATGTATTGTGGAATATTTAGGGTCTTGTTGAAGCCATTGTTTTTAATTTGGTCATTCGTATTTTGCTTCGGCACAATCAGTGTGCAGCAGTCTTGAAACAAGCCGGGAAGTGAAGTCAAGCTGTTGGGTCACATCTGTCACAATTCCTGATTTATAACTTATTATTCATACTGTCAAATAGTTTGAAAAAGTATTGAGTCTATTTTGAGAATGTAAATACAGATATGTACTGATATTTATATATAATGTAGGGAGTAAAAGTAAAAAGTTGGCAGAAAAATAAATACTCAAGGAAAGTACAGATACCTACAAAAATGTACTTAAATACAGTAAAGGAAGTACTTGTACTGAGTATCAGTTAGTCTTGTAAATGAACTATGAAAATATCCTATCTTATCTTTTTTCTTATAATTTTTTCCCCTAACAAGCCAATTACAAACATAACTTGCAAATGTACATCAGCGTAGCTGTCAAACAATATGTATATATATATGTGGAATATTTAGGGTCTTGTTGAAGCCATTGTTTTTAATTTGGTCATTCGTATTTTGCTTCGGCACAAGCAGTGTGCAGCAGTCTTGAAACAAGCCGGGAAGTGAAGTCAAGCTGTTGGGTCACATCTGTTGTTAGATGGTTATCAGTAGGAGATACTGAAGTAAACACATAATTATTAAGGTAACTGATTTGTCTGTGTTAGTATTCGATTACTGGCAGCAAAGGGAGACAAGATCAGTTTGTAAACATAACATGTAGGGCGGCTGTGGCTCAGTTGGTAGAGCAGGTCGTCTAATGATTTGAGGATTTGGCAGCTAGTGTTCTGCCTTTGGCTGTCGAAATGTCCTTGGGAAAGACTGAACCCTAAGTTGCTCCCATTAGGGCCAGTGTATCAGGAGCAGCTGTTTACTGGGTGAATGTATATATATATATATATATATATATATATATATATATATATATATATATATATATATATATATATATATATATATATATATATATATATATATATATATATATATATATATATATATATATATATATATATATATATATATAAAATCAACTAATAAGATGACATCAACCTATGCATAGAAATGATGATATCAACTGAATCGATGCCAAAATAACTTACATTATATGTGAGGGATGGGGTATCTTGTGCCTGACACTACTTGTTTATTTATTTTATTTTTTATTTCTGAGTGTATTCTCCCAGCTCCACACTGTAAAAAAAGGCTGTAGAATTAACAGCAAAAGTTGTCAAATCACAACATAAAAAAACTGTAATTGTGAAAATATAGTGCAGCGATGTTTATTTGAGAATAGATAAGGTAAAGGTAAAGGTAAAGGTAAAGGTAAAGGTAAAGGTAAAGGTAAAGGTAAAGGTAAAGGTAAAGGTAAAGGTAAAGGTAAAGGTAAACGTAAAGGTAAAGGTAAAGGTAAAGGTAAAAGTAAAGGTAAAGGTAAAGGTAAAGGTTGTTTGTCACTATACACTGCGCAACAAAATGTGTCCTCTACATTTAACCCATGCTTCATGCCCGGGGACCCATCTCCAGCTGTAGAGCCAGGATAATGGTCAGAATTATCCTGGCTCAAACCCTTTGTCATGTTGGGTGAGGGGGAGAAAGGACCCAGATGCTCAGTGTTGAAGGGAAAAATAATTTAATAACAAACACAACAAAATGCTGACAGAGACAGAAAATAAACTCTAACAAAACCAAACAAAAGCTGGGGGGATCAGCCAGAGTCCGTGGTGATAAATGAACTGTCCACGTTATGGTCACAAGGGAACTCACAGACTGTCCGGGTTTTGGAGATGACAAACTGAAATGGTCCCGTACTGGCAACTGCAAGCCTCACTGCTTAAATAACGACTTGCAGCTGCATGGTGCGGGTCAGGTGAAGCTGCTGTGGATCTGGGGGCAGGTTGTGACACCCTTGTTTTGTTGATAATGTAATATTAGATTTGTGTTATTCATTTACAACAATAACCAGGATCACTTAATTTTTTGCATGGATATCTGACAAGGGCAGTGCTTTTGTTCATTCCATTTTAAAGAATATTTTTGTTTTACCAATTAAATCAAATGTAGCTGTAGTTTTTACAGGAAGATTATGTTCATTAACAAAACCAGATTTGTAAGTAAGAAAATCCAACTATAAATTGCAAAACAACGTGGTGCAGTTTAAATTGCAAGACCACAATGTTAAAATAAAAGCCTATTTGCTATATTTCAAAATAAAAAAAGTAATAAAGAAGTAAACATTTAAAAGTTTAAACATGTTAAATAACAGGTGGCTGTGGTTCAGTTGTTAGAGTAGGTCATCCAGTAACCAAAGGTTTGGTAATTTGAATCCTAGCTTCAAATGTCTTTACAAATATTTGGAGACATTGAACCATAAATTGTTCCCAGTTTAGTTCTGGTAAATTTAGAAAACACTGTGGGCACCATGTAGGTCTATTTAAGGTGTTGTCCATTTCCTTTTTATATTCAATATTAAAATTACATGTTTAAAATGTTAAATCTACATGTTACCCTGTAAATATGTTTACAGTTTCATATGTGTTTTACAGTATTATTCTGACATCCACAGCTACCAATATTTATTTTTTCCATAAAATCAGTGCAGTAGGTATGTAGGTATCTTAATGTGATAATTCAGGTGTGTACAATCATACACATCACCCAAAGAAAAAGGAAAAAAAATGACAAAAAAAAACATGCGTTGTGAGATGGTTTCATTGCTGCTTCCATGCTTGTATTTATTTTGCTTAATTTTATGCGTGCACAGTAATGATAACTGTCAGTAACTGGGATAAAGTGTTTACGTGTTACAGTATCCTGGACACTAACTACTTCAGCTGGAATTCCCAAATTTCTGAAAACCAGGATAAGGTTGTGTCCAGGATACTGAAAATGGGAAACAATGTTTACAAACACAAACATGGGATACTCCAGAAACCTAACATGATTTATTTTACAGATGTATGTGTAACCTTAACATCAGATATCATAGGTCAGAAAAATGCAGTGATTGTTATTTTGAGATGATTATTAAGCTGATGACATCATGAATATCACATCCCATTTCTCATTCAATTTAAATCTTAGTCACTCAACCTTTATTCATTCAGAATAAAGGAACAAAACCTTATATCCACAAAACACTTGTGATCAACAAATTAGGTGAACCACAGTCAGCAGTTGGAGTCTGTGTTGCGCTGGGAACTGGTCTTTGAATTTAGTGAGCTCCGTTTCCAAGGAGCATAACAATGGTTAACGGTGTTGTACTCTCTGTTCTGTTGAGCAGAACAGTGGGAGCATACGCGTCACATGTTTTTCCAGAGAATCAGAGACATGAACACTGCACAGAAATAGGTGCACAGGTCGTTAACATGGATGTGGGCAACTAAGGAAGTCAGAGAGATTATTTTTAAGGATAAAACTGGAAATGTAATGAACCTGTGTATGCGTGCAATGAAGTGAGACACTGCCTCTCATTCCAATGTTTTTTTTTCCTGTTCATTTGAGCCAACCTGGTGTGTCACTGTTTATGTCCTTGAATATGCATTTGTGTATAATAGATGAACACTTTTTTAGGATATTGAATGTTGCTTCCAGGAAAAGACAGTTCTGTTTAGTGTCATGAAGTGATTGTGGGAGGACAGGTATTTTAATGTCTCACTTATGGTGATAAAGCACTTGAGGTTGGTTATACAAATTGTACCACGATACAACAATTTACATATGTTTCTGCTTTGACATTGAAAGTTCAACCAATATTTGCAAAACGTAGCATCTCTCAAATCAACAGAGCCACTGTGACAATTTGGAATGCCAATTGAGAGATGCTTTCTGGAGCCACTCCATTAACAACAGATGGAAAGCCAACTTTTTCATAAAATGTGCATTTGAGTTACTTATTTATTTATTTCATCTGAGCCCTGTAATAATGCAACTATGATTCAGAAAATACTCCTAAAAAAATATTAGGTTCCATTCTATGCTTATTACTTATAAATTAATGATTTTCTGTGTTGTGTATTTGCTAAATTTACTATTTGTGGGATTTGGTGTTTTTGTTTTTTTTTTAATACAAAAGTGAGGTTAATATTATTCAGTTTCTAAAGGTATGTGAGTGTCTGTGTCATTTACATGTTCTAACAAAGTTCATACATGATGCATGGACAAGATTTCACTTCCACTATGACTATGCCATTACCCTCACAGACTTGACAAATGGCAGTGGCACTCCTCCTACACACAGACACATCTACCACCTACACACACAGTGATGTTATTGTCATCCATCCCTCGGTTGAAGCTATGACTTCTATTAAGCTTGCTATTGTCAGCTTTTCTTTGGGATGTAGAAGGAGCTCTATCTCTCAGTTGATGTACGGTCCATCCATACAGGCGCTTGACTATGGCCATCCGTATCAAAGTGCCTCTTTAAATGCATATGCTGTGCATCATATACTGTACTATACTATATATAATAAAGAGCTATATCTCTGGCTTCAGTGCATGAACTCGGCTGAGTGTGATTGTCAGCGAGCTTGGAAATTAGACTTCTTTTC
Organism: Siphamia tubifer; assembly: GCA_020466265.1. Taxonomy (NCBI): domain Eukaryota; kingdom Metazoa; phylum Chordata; class Actinopteri; order Kurtiformes; family Apogonidae; genus Siphamia; species Siphamia tubifer. Next base: position 11,707,212 of record CM035783.1, on the reverse strand, counting down.
AGCCCACACACAATATATTGTAGTGGTGGTGTCCTTGTCATTGCCATCCATACATTGTGGATTTATATTCCTGGCATCATTTTGCATGGACATTCTATTGTATCCATCAGCTTCTTTCTTTTTGTACAAATATTAGCTTATTTCTTGTTGAAGTACTGCTTCCCTGACAGGGGTGAGAGTCCTCTAGTGCTTTCACATGAGTTCATAAGTGGCTTGACATATTTTATACCCTTGGTTTATTTTTCCAGGGGGCAGAGTAGTTGTTCTATGTTCCCTGTGGGAGCTGTCTCTTTATAAGGTATACTGATGAAGTTATGGACTCTGCATTGTACTGTATGTCACGATCTGGGATTTAGAACAAAGGTATACCTGGTGGGTTTTCTAAGAATGCAGCAAAAATGCTTTGCAGGTGCTCCTTTTAATGATTTTTTTATTTATTTATTTTTAAATTACTTTCAGCAAGCTACAGTGGCACATCATGCAGTTATTAAAATAGACCAGAAAAGTACATATTCAAGCTGTTTCCTTTTAAAATGTACTTCATTAATTTTGTTTTAGATATACTGTTTTAACTTGATCTACTTCATTAGAAAATTACCTGATATTATCTTGACAGTACAAGCTTAAAAATAATAGTAGGAGGTAATATATAAGGGCTTAGTGTGTCAGTCAGTAATAGGGTTTTTCACATTCTCAAGGTGAATTTAATCTACAAAAACTGATTATAGATTGTATATGTAAATGCCAGCAAACTAAGAAGCAAATGACAATGAAAATGTTTAACATTGAAGTATAATTGTTGCCCAAGAATGTAGTCAAATAAAAAAACAACATTGTACTCCATATAATTGAAATGCCCAACTAAGCCAACAATCTAAAAAGAATTGCATTGTGTGTATGCAGTTACATAATTCCTCCACACAATGACCAGATTTAATATATGCAAACTAAACAAAAGCGAATCAGGCAGATTATTAATGCCTCGGACCACTAATGATGTGACTCTAAGCTATGAATAACCTTTCAGTTCTAAACTAAGGCACTGACACTAGATTTGAAATATTGACATATAAAATTTTTTTATGAAGGAAGGCTTATTACCAGTAATATTATCCAAGATAAACTCTGTTTCAGTGCAGCCACATCACCTCAATTGCCACTTCTCAACTGTGTTCATATGCATCATTTGTCCCCATCAAATTACCATAATATTTTCTATATCACTGCAAATTGCCTACATACAGTGTCTCTGTGTGTATAATGGAACTACAATATTTAAATATCGCTTGTGCTTTGTGGTGTACATGATCTCATAATATCCCATTTCCAGTGAGAGCACTGCAGTAGCGCGTGGAGGGTCTATTTTAAGTGCAGTCAGATAGCTATATGGCAGTGTGGTTATATTTAATAAAAGTCTCCCGAACACTGCACCAATCTCTCTCCCCGGGGCTATCTGGGTTTGACTGGTCATGTCTGCTCCCATTTAATGTGAAGTGGCAGACAGAAGACATGCCATTCTCTTTGCCTCTCTTTGCCTCTCTTTTTCCTTGGGCCTTGTCAATATAGGGAGAAGATAAGAAAAGAAAAGAGGAAAAGGGAGGTGTGAAGTAAATGAAACAAATTTTAATATTTGTTTGTCTACTGTTTAAAAAATGAAAAGCGACCAATCCTGTCCTATCCTGTGCTTTCTCCTAAACCATTATGCTCACTCACCGACATGAGTGACTATCAATTAGTTCCTGTGTCTTTGCCTTTATTACATATTTGCAGTGCATGGTCAGTTTTGTCACATTACTCAGCATACATTAATATAATTTCTTCCATTTACATGTACAACAACCTTTTGTTTGAACATGCTCTGATTATTAAGCACAAGTGGTGTAGAATGGTTATCGTCCCACCCTCCTAATGTATTTCAGTCTTATGGCTACGTAACTGTTGCAAAGCACAACTTCTTCCTCCTCACACTAGCATTTTAGCATTTTAACTCAAGGCATTCTGTAGTGATGTCTATAATGTGGTAGTGCAGGGCAGGGCAGAGCAGATGACTCAGTTCTACTAACTACTGCAAAGGCATCTCAATATATATCAATAATATATATATATATATATATATATATATATATATATATATATATATATATATATATGCACTGAGAATCAGCACAGCATGGGCATGACTCCTCCTGTGCAGATTTGGTCTGCCTACCTACAACTGTGCAATGCGGACCAGTGCTGCCTCATAACATGAAATATCCATGAGTCAGGCTGGGTGTACAGATGCCACTGTACCTGCTGAGCCCCCTAACAGGGAGAGTCTGTGTGTGTGTGAGAGAGAGAGAGAGAGAGAGAGAGAAAGGTAAGGGAAAGTACATCTGTCATTTTGTACGCATGCAGAGTATGAGGTGGCAGTCGCTTTTTTGTGTGAATTTGTGTTTGCTTATGATGAATACGTAGGTTTTTGTACACAGAAACACTTATGTATGTCATTTAGATTTTGGGTACAGAGCCACAGTAGACAAGAGAATCAACAAAGTAAAGGAGGGACAAGACTAAGATGGATAGCAGGTACAAAGAGTGTATCTGTCAGACTATTGCACATGTGTGTGTTTGTGTGGTAGGAAGTGTATTGCACCAGAGTACAAAGTCAATATGTCTCATATTACTTGTCGGAAGAAGATGGTACAAAAGGGAGACTGAGGAGTGTAAGAAAGAATGAAGAAAAGAAGGGGTGAGCAAGAAGTGATGGTTGGCATTGCAGAGAGGTGGAAAGAAGGGCAAAGATTGGCAGGGGGCACAGTAAGAGGCAGAGATGCTGTAAGAAACGTACGAGAGGGGAGTGGAAGGAGGGAGGGGGAAGTGCAGAAGGAAGGGAGGTCAGAGGGGAGAGCAGCAGGTAGGGTGTACATCTGTCACCTTCTGCTCCTCCAGGCCAAGAATGCCCAGAAGGAACAGGGGAGGAGGAAGAGACGCAGGAGGAGGAGGAGGCAAGAGGGGGCACGATGCCACCAGCAAGAGGAGCATCACTAAACAGGCCTATATTTACACTAGTTTGAAGCTAAATTCAAGGATTTTGTAAGCACTTCTTAAATAGCTCTCAAATGCTAAAATGCATGCCTGTGAGTGGAGTGTAATCCATTTCATTTGGTATCTCAAAAATACATATGGTAGCTTTGTAGTTTCCTTTGAATTTCCTTCTACTGTAAGAAGAGAGAGGATACAAAAAGAAGTGAAGAGGAGAGGTGACAATGTGAGAAAAAATGTTATTAGGAATTAGTAGGAATGAGAGTAGGATAGACACCATGTTCAGAACTCTGAGGTTGACATTGTCCCAGAAACTTATGAATAACATCCCTATGTGTCAGCTGGTCTGTGTGTATGTATGTGTGTGATGAAGCAGAAGAAGTCATGGGCTTAGCCACTGTCTATCGTGCAGACATCATCTCTGTAAAGTCCACTGGGATCAAAAATGAAACAGAAATGACCCAGAAAGACAGGACACACAGCTGCACAGACGTCAGAATATCAAGGAAGCAACTCAGTTCACATCAGTCTCTGCACAGCTTGAGTCTGTCTGAACAAGTCATTTGTACACTCACTATGCTGAAGAGGACTGACAAGCAGTCGTTTAACATTTGCCTTGTGAATTAATAAGCTTTGTTTACGTTTGAAGTCTATGCAGATGATCTGGATCCTTTCTATCAACATCTATTTTTACACAAAATGTCTCACATATGACTACATGTAATTGATTGCAAACAATGTTCTTCAAATTGTGATTTGGATTTGAAGACTTGAAAGAGACTTATCAATTTCACTCTTTTGGATTTAGTGTTACTCACACACACACACACACACACACACACACGCATACATACATACATATATATATATATATATATATATATATATGTATATATATATATATATATATATATATATATATATATATACATATATAGGTTGGGCATTTTTTTCCTCTAGTACATGAAATGAAGCTAAAGCTAGGCTAGTCATAGTAGAAATAATAGGACGTAAAATTCAAAAACGTTTAGTTACAAACATAAATGGAAAGAAATTTAACATTAGTGTGAAAGGTATGAAGTGGAGCTTGGGTATGAGCCCAAATCTGTATGATTATTTTCAATCATACTGTAGATATAAATCACCTTTATTAAAGTATCTGTCATGCAGGTATTGTATTCCTTCACATTTTACTAAGAATACGAATTCAATTTAGTTTAGCTCTAATAACAATTGTGCCAGATTGTCAAGTGCAGACAGATATAGCATCTTGAAAATAAATACATCTCACAGTTGTTGCCATCAACTAAAATAGGCTCTTACAAGAATTGATATACTGCACCTAGTTTAAGTGTTTTCCCTCTTAGTATCTCATTTCAAAGTCATCGTCTGTACAGCACGTCTCATAATTCAGTCAACTGTGATAGAAGTAAATGGCTGAGCGAGGTTATTGGGGGATGGTAAAGCAATACCATCTGTGTTCAAATATGTTTGCTCGTATCTACCATAAGGTGTAACCAGAGTGTTTAAGATGCAACTGTGGCAATGTGTCTATAATCTTTTACACACCATTAAGACTAAGAAACACATGTGTCTAGAGGTAAGGCTGGACTGAACTGACTACGATCTTTGAGGCATTACTCGAAATGTTGAAAGATGAATTTTTACTACTCTAATTTGTATTGACTGGTAAAGATCTATGCTCTTGGTTTTAAAAATGGAAAAATAAGACATTTTCCATTATTGTTAGTATGCATGCCTTCTTTAATACTTTCTGTTCTTCTCTGAACTCATTTATTCTGTTTATTTCTACCATTTCTATCTGAATTTGTTTAACCAACCTAAAACAACTAAATTATGTAAAGAAAAGCAATGTATTAGTTTTAGTCTCAGTGGAGTGTGGCTGAACAAGTCAATATGCCAATGGGTTAATAGATGAATGAGATCACCTCACAATTTTTTTTTATTGCCCAATAATGTAAAGCCTCAGACCCCACTGAATATATATACATATATAAAGATATTATCTCTATAATCAAAGAAATACAGGTTCTTGGCTTGTGTATTTTATACTGGCATTAGCATTGATTTGGGGATGGGGTATTTAAGTCAGCACTAATTTCTAACATCGCTAGGATGTATTTGCACCATCTCTCCTGCATCCTGTACACAAGGGTCCTATACACACTGTCTGGGAAAAAGTAAAATCAATATGGTGGTTAATTGGGAGCAAATGTGTGCATGTGAGCATGCATGAAATTCTTCTTGGTTTAAATGCAATCCATGAATAGATTTATCTGGCCATTAATAGATAGAGTACTGTGTAATAAAGGCCTTTGCCACAATGGTAGTTAGGATCACTTACTAATGCATCTCTAATAACCAGATGGACTAAGTGTGTGTGTTTGTGCGTGGTGTGCATGTGCATGTGCAGCATGTGAAATGTTTGTATTATGAGGACACAATACCATCCATTAACATAAATTTGAGGGTTAAGAGTCCATTTGAGGCTTTTGTTATTGGAATGTATGTGTTTGATTTGTTAGCTAACAGTAACTAATTTTGCACAGTGTCAACTAGAGATGGCAGGAAACAAAATTGAATAAACATATGTGAAGCGTCCACATGAAAGCTTTAAGTATATGGCCATATTGTACGAAAGTAGGGTCTCCTAAACACATGAAAAATAACTGAGCATAAGTGTGTGTAATGAAGTGAGGCTTGTTAAAATTGATAAAATGCCTAAAGGTTAGTGAAGCTCTCATTGACTCAGTTGCAGGTAATGATTAGTAGAAATAAATTCATCCTGCCTTAACTGACACCATTTCATGTCCTTGTTATGTTTCACAGAAAAAAACCTTGAAGAAAGTGCCATAAAATAGAATGTCTCTATTTAAACACCTCTATAGCTTCAAATAATGTGCAAGGTTAAGGAACACCCAAAACAATAATTTAAAAATGATGGAATGGATAGTATTAGGTTATTAGGCTTGCCTTGTAATTTGATTAATTTAACGGTGTTATTCAATCTTATTGGTATTTACTATACAATTCAAAAAAATATTATGTTCAATTACTTTGATTGGTTTCCAATCAGTGAAGTACATTAGATGTAAATTCATGCATATGTAACAGCAGTCTCTATAGGGCACATTCACACATTTGCCATTTGCCAGACACTGCTGTTAATTCCTGCTATAAAATACACACTATACCATCGTTACTGAGTAAAATATTTCATGCCCACCCACTGCCTTGCCTGATAACCAACAGATCAGCCGTTAGACTAGTAATAATATGATAGTCAGGCAGCCTCTGGTCGGCCCTCAGTATTTCATTAATTTTGAGAAGGATTGAAGGCTCTTGAAATCATTTTAGTGATGTGTGGGTTATTGCCCCAACCCATTATGACATTCAATCTGCATTTCTCAACCCAAAAACTGCATTAATCAATTTTAGCCTAATAGACATTCAAGCTGTCCCATATTGCATATATCCAGCAAAAAGAGTCCTTACCTGGATGTAACTAAGGAAACACTTCAGGTCTTTCCAATGGATAATTACAGTAGTGATTAATGTTTTAGTGGTAACACGTTCTTTAACTTTAACTAATGCCGTGAATAGCTTTTTCATTTCTTAAACAACCATCAGTTTGATAGAGAGCATAAAGACTGGACTGTGATTCAACAGAAAAAGTCATGTGGTCTAATAAGTTCCAACTGACCCTGTTCCAGAGTGATGGGTGATTACCCATCATGCCTGGTGTCTGGCCTGCATATGATCTGGGGGTGATTCAGTTAGTTAGGTCATACTACCTGAATATACTGACGAGCCAGATCTGAACATGAGTGGATTTTTTTTCTTTCCTAATGATAAAAGAGTAGTTCAGGGAGCAAGAGACATCATTTTCACACATGAATGTGCTGGAGAAGGCTTTACACAGCAGTCTAAATTTCCCATCTCATCAGTACAAGATATTTGCCAAATATTAATGCAAATCTAGATGGAAATAAACGGTGTGACATTTATTGTGACATTGCATAAACATTGCGTGCATTGCATAAACAATGCTGCGGCCCATAATCAAAGTTAAAATCAGTTCCACAAAATATTATATGTGATGTTTTAAAAAAATATGTGGTGGAATGTGACTTCATTGAAACTTCATTTACATGCACATCGAAGCTCAGCTATTGGCAGTAATTGAGCTGAGGATTTAACTGGCATTTCCCAGAAATCCCAGTATACATACAAGTATTCAGAGAATGCTTAATCTTGCCCCTATTTTGTGCCAATCTCAAGTTTCTATGACAACCCATTTAGCCAGTAATATGATTTTGACCTTTTTGCTAAATTTGACCTTGACCTTTGACCTTTTGCAATATTGATAATTTTGTTGCGTGTAATATTATGATAATATATCCAGTACTGATTAAGTTATCGAGTGACATGTCTATGCTTGACACACACAAAGAGGGAGTGAATTTTGTGACATGTCACCTTTGACCTCCAGAGATTTCAAAAACTCTTGGGGATAGGTGATAACACCAATTACAAGAATTGTAGAAACCTTCATTCTACATCATTTGGTACCAATCTGAAAGTTCTATGACCCTCCATTCTTGAGTTATAACCGATAATGTGATTTTGACCTTTTAGTTAATTGTGACCTTGACCTTTGACCTTTACTCAAATGGAGCATTGCATCTGATGCATATTAGCTATATGTATATGCCCATGTAATTTCCTGGTGATATCTCAAGTATTCATTGAGTTCTAGCATGATATGTCTCTGTGGACACACACACACACACACACACACACACACAATACAATAACCTCTCCCAACCAATTTTGGATGAGATTAACAAGCAAGAGAATCAAATTATGAGGTGAAATATGTTCGACTCCAATACTGTAGGTAGTGCTACTTGCCCTTTCATGTTGGCATGTTTCTGGTTGGCGTCATAGATGAACAACAAATATTAAACAAATGTGGCAGAATTGAAGCAGACATAGTAGGAGGAGAACAACATCGAGTGACAATATGGATGGCAACAATGAATATTTCATATATTCTGTACACTGTGATTGTGTTACACATAATGTGTATGTTGTCATGCTGTGTCTCTGCTCACTTGCAGAAGGGGGAGTGGCCAGGTCAGTCAATAATTGAGCTAACTGTGGCTGGCATATAAATATATATAAATATATACATTATCTGGCACAAATAGTCTTATTTCTGACTAAGGTATATACATGACTTTTAAAACTTCAATATTAGCTGGACTAAGTCGATAATTACTGTAGAATGTAAACACATTGATCGTCTCTGCATGAAATGTCACAATAATCCAGCTTCCAAGTTGCCAACAGAAGGTTGCATGTAGTCACTGAAGTTATTGAATATGTACAATGGTAGCTAAAAACAACCTTTCTTGCTAGTCCATCAAATTCAAAGCTCATTCCTTGTGCCAAAAAAAAAACTTCAAGACTCATATCAACAGGCTTTTATGTCACTACTGTTATCTGTGTGCAAGTGCATTACACCCACCCACGAGTGAGCAAGCAACTCTCAGTGGACCAAAAGAGTCACAATAATTGAATACTTCATCAGTTGGTTAATGTATTCTACTTTCTAATGACGCCAAAGTCATTAATAATTTGATGTTTGCATCTAATTATTGTATTATAAAAACTAAGCTTCAGTTTACAATAATTACCTCACCTTACACACAATCATTTTCTACATTCCCTGGAGGTTTCCTGTGGTCTACATCATAGTGACACAGTTCACAAACAAACAGCATCAGTGTTTATGTGATACTGTACCCACTTACACTGAGCTTCATTGGTTCACATGTCAGACTGGTCAAAACTTTCAACTGTCCAATATACTTTTTCACCCCTTGTAGTCTTTCTGCGTTTTAGCCATTAAATTCTAAATATATATATAAAAAGAAAGATTATTCACAAAACTTCTTTAAATATATTGCTAAACGTGCAGAAAAACAAACATGGATAAATAATGTATTGTTATCAGAGAGTATAGGCACAATATGCATTCAACTTTTTACTGCTTTGTTGGCAAAAAAATGCAGGTGGGGATGTTATAGCTACTGTAGATTCCTTACCCAATATGTTCACCAGTGCTTTATCATTGTTCCCTGTTGTCTAAAATTACACATTACTCCTGCAGCCATTGTTTATCTTACCTAGTGTGCAACATAAATTAAAAGGGAAATTTGGTTTTGAGTAATAAGTGTGAATTTACCATTAAGCATTGAAGAGTACTTGTAAGACAACCCCAAAGCCTTGGATGATTTTATGTTACTCTTTTAAACACACAATATGCCTGGATAACTCTTGATTTATTAGGTGTTTGATAAAAGTTTTTAAAGTTCTGCCTTGACATGGACGTAAATATTGTCACTGTAAGATGACTCCGAGGGTGCAGGCAAGGTAATGTGTGGCTAACAAACTATTGCCTGGAGCGATCACCTCTCTCCTGCTGGTTTGTGTCCTTGTCTGCACCACATACGCACGTGTATGTGTGTGTGTGTTTGTGTGTTTGTGTTAAGTATCTACAGTACATGAATCATCAGCAGCTCTCACCCTGTCAACAGACAGAAGGAAAAGAGGGAAAGGAGGCATGGAAAGCAGAGAAGGTAAGAAGGGGAGTAGATAGAGGGAGCACGGGGAGGGTAATCTGTGTTTGAAGAGGGAAGGAGAAAATTGGATAAAGATAAAGAAACATGCAAGAAGAATTTCTATTGTGTTTTTGGGGAGAGAGTGTATTAAAAGAACAGGGTAACAAAGAACATGGTAGGACATTTACATCACTATTTAAATAGGGTAGATATTTTTTTTTTCTAAATGTATCCAAGTACATTTCATGCCTTCTTGGGCCAACCCAGTTGCCAGAATAAAATATTTCCTGGAAAGTTCTGGAAACCACAGACTTTTTTTTTCCCCATTTTATTTTCATGTCATTTCATTTATTTGTTTTGAGCAGAAGAAAATTTAAGTAAATTTTTTTGTACAAGGAATTAATAGCAGAGTCAATATATTAATAAATAAAGATAATAAAGATGTTGCTGTGTACACTTGAAATAGCAAAAAAATGTTAAATGTTTTGCTCAAAAAAACAGTAGGAAGAAGAAAAACTTATTACAACCCACCCCCTTCTCACATTATACAACACATTACTTTTGCTTCCTTAAAGGAGTCATTCCACTGAAAACCACCTTTCCACGCTCCTTTTGGAATCTGATGGGTCACCCCGAGTTACCAACACATGCTGCCTTTGAAAGTGGTTTGTCCCCTCCACTGGCTGCATTCACAGAAAACAACAAAGAACGAGGGACCCAGAAAAAGCCGGCGTTCTGTAAATCCTTCGTACCTGCTGAGATATCCTACCAAGCCCCACTGTGCATGCACACAACACATGACATCATTTCTTGAGGCTTGGTTGGATTTCCATCCTACCATCAGCTGTGTTGAGAGAAAATAGGGTGTGTTCTCTACATTAAACCAATAGTAGTTTAACTACTTGGACATGTCAACTAATTCTTATAGGCTTGTTTTATTAATAAAACTATCTGTATGAGTTGTTTAAGCATGGTGTTTTGTCATGCAGGGCGTCTTTCTCTAACTTATTCTACTAACATCTAAGTAGTAACATATTCTTTATAAATGAGTGAATTTAGGCAGGTATGGTAGAATATTTCGGCAGACATGTCTGTCATTTCGTTCTACAGTAGGACGTTTTGTGGAAGTAGGACAATTCGGCAGAACAGCGGTCCATCTGACGTCAGATGGACTTCAGCGTCACACACGTGGGGTTAAGCCTGTCCCCCATTGCAGCGAAACTGAAGTAGCATTAGCATTAGCATCTACAAGAGAAGATGGTGCCACAGTAGCTACTGCAAAACAAAAAATTGGCGGATCAAATTGGTTCATGTGCTCTCTGTGAAATCCTGGAGGGACTGATTGAAACTTCCAATGGAAATACTCAATCAAGATAACAAAGTAATCTTGACAAAAAAAAAGATTTTCTGTCTAGGTTAAATCAAAATATCAATATAAAACAGATTGCCAACTGATGAAATCTGATATAATATGTTGAAAACACTCATATTGAGGAAAAAAAACCCAACATTAAATCTATTTGTCCCAATTGTGATTCATGAAGCATTCATATTTGGTTTATTGGGTGATAATACTAATGTCGAAAAGCCAAATATTTATAGTTGTCCAGGAAAGATGACTGAAAAAGAATCAATTTACAGTGGTACTGCACCCCAGCTCATTAATTTCAGAAACAATTTCAGGTAAGCAAGCATTTTGATCTAATCTTTTGAAGTTCCTGAAGTCAGTACTGTCCAATTTGTTTCACTTAGACCTTCTAATAAGTACTCTTCATTCATAAATTATTGCTACCTTTGTACGATTTTAGATCTAATAGAAAGTTTTGATATCTGCTGTGTTGGATTTTATATACTTGATAGTAACCCATTTTAGACATTTGCAACTTTGGTTTATTGAGTAAAAGGTCATTTTTTTCCCTGATAGAAAACTCTACCATAATTGCATTGAATAAGTTACATAGAAAAGTCTCAATTTTCCAATGTCATCAACTTAGCATTAGCTCAGCCTGCACACTGTCTTTTGTGTTCTTGTCTTTACTTTGTGTTACCTGTTTTATTTTGATAAAACAAACCCAACAGATCTTCAAATCCACCTTTTTGTCTAAATATAGTGAATTCCTCCAAAAACATAAAAAGAAAATGGCCAAATCATAGTGTCAGAAAACAAATAAAGTAACCCACACTATCCCAAAAAGTGTGACATCACTCCACTTCTTTTATACATATATCATGTGTATGGCAGAAAGATGAGGACTAAAATGAAGCTAACATCAAAGTATCATAGTTGGAATATCACTGAAAAGGTTTGAGTCCCATTTACTTACATAAACTTCTCTCTTGAAACAGTCAACACATTTATTTTTTTGGACCCACTAATAAAATAGTGATCTGTTGAATCCTCTTTAAATTATTTCTGACTTTATTAGAGTTCAGATTAAATAGAAGGATCTGATATTTGCTTACAATGTCATTAGTACGTAGTTGGAATACCACTGAGTACAGACTCTACAAAGATCTGACTCCCATTGATTTACATTGAACTTCTCTCTTGAAATAGTCAATACATATTTTTAGGATTCATTCTACTCAGTTTTATTTGGATCCACGAATAAAAACGCAATCTTGTGCTTCTACTTTCAATTATTTCTGACTTTCAGATTTCAGGTCAAATAGAAGGATATGATATCTGCTGTATTGGTCTTTCCGAACACTTCCTGTTACAGCAACTCTACCCAGGGTGCAATTTTATTAATTTAAATTTTTTTTTTTTTTTGGGAGGGGGGGTGTCAACCCCACTGTCAAATTAATTTAATCCTCAGGGGAATAACTCTGTAAATGATTAAAAACCAACTGAAATAACAGGCAAATTAGTTTTCTTACACCTATAGCCTAGATTACTGGCACTAATTTTCACCTTAACTGAACTGCCGGCAGTTTTGGATGCATGAATATAAATGGATTATATACCTTACGTATCTCTCTCTGTATATATTAGTGTCTCTCTCTCAAATGCAGAAGTGTTAAAAGTACTCACATTACTTACTTATGTGAAAAAATACACTGGTAAAAGTACGAGTACTGATTCAACTCTTCTACTTAAGTAAAAGTAAAAAAATACAATTTCTCAAATGTAAAAAAGTACAAAAGTAAAACTACATTTTTTTTTTTTGCCATGAATGCAATAATACTAAGGAACAATCTGAAAAGTTTCAAAAGTATCAAAATTAGACCCTTTAAAAGTGAGTTATTGTGTTGAAATTGTGTTTGATCAGGTCACAGTTACAGTTTTGTGGGTTTGGGCAGGACATTTAGAGAAAAAAAGTCACAATTGAGATGAAAAAATAAATAAATATCAATAAATATTATTTTAAGATAAAATGTTGAAATTGTGAAATTAAAAGTTAAACTTCTGAGATAAAAAGTCAAAATTGTAAGATAACAGTCATATAACTATAATATATGAACTCACAGTTTCTCTCCCTCACTAATTTTTCAGTGAAGGAGATGATAAACTGAAATGAAACTAAAATGAAATGCATAATATTGCCAACATTACACTTATTTTTCTTAAGAATTTACAGGTTGATCATATTTGTTCATGTTTTGTTCAGGTAGTTTGTAAGTGTAAATTTTATTTTTTTTTTGCAGAATTTTGCCTTTTTTCTCTCAAAAACGCAAAAAAGTTGACATTATTTCAGACATTTTTATGGTATTATTTATATCATTTTACTGGTGCGGCTCACATTATATCATATATTCATCATAAATATTTCATCAATATTCGACCACGTATGACGTCAACAACTAAATTTCACATGTTATAGTAGATCTAATGTTAAATATGAAGCACAAGATATTGTCAGATTTAACAATTTAATAACCCTGCTTTAACATTTTGCAAATATACCATTTGCTTGACATCAAGCCTATCGGTGTTATCTCATCTGATGTCCGAAGGTAAGATGAATTGAATGAAAAAAAAACGTGATACTATCTTGTCTGGATTCTGAGATATCACCACTTATGTGTTTTAGCTGTTGACCTTCACTGTCACCTTGACCTTTGACATTTATAGCTTAAAATGAAATGGTTTCTTCCTTGATGCATTATCAATCGTCTCTGAATATTTCATCAAAATCCATCCATAACTTTTGGAGTTATCTTGCTAACAATCAGACAGACAAACAAATGAAACAAATAAAACATAACCTCCTTTGTGGAGGTAAATATCAGTTTTGCAGATATATCCAATGGAAAATTGACTTCTGTCGATAATGAAGGATTTGTTATTCCCTTTTTGGCTTTCCTAGAGGACTTGATTGAGGTGGTTAGCAGATGCAGATGCACAAAGGGCTTTTCCAACAGGGGTTTGGGCTCTTATCCTAGTTCAGTTGATTATTAGGTTTTGGCAATCAAAGCACTTTGGGATTAGGGAACTCAGTGGTGTCAGTACCTCAGCCAAACTTCAAAAATCACCAAAAACTTGAATCACCTTTTGTAATGTCAGTTGTCATGATTGAATGATAATGTGTTTTAGAATGAATAAACCGATAACACAGTTTTTCAGTGACACAGTTCAGTCGTTGGAAAAAAAACCCAAAACAAAATCCTGAAACCTTTCAAGACCTGCACAGCATGGAAACAAGTGTGCTGTGTGAGGACATCATTCAATGTTGTCCTGCTATTACTTGCTCCAAACTAATCTCTCAGTCGCCACCAAATTCACATCACTTAATCTGAGGACATCTGATGACTGGGGCTTCCATCTAATCGGCCAAATGGTGTCAACTCACGCCTCATGTATCAAAGGCTCCATCTGATCGGTCAAATATTCACGCACTGACTGTGAATGAATGACATGTGCAAATGATGGAATTCATCCTATATTCCTCAGTTTGATGAATCTGTGTAAGTACAAAGAAACATTTTTACCATGGTTTCTCGATATTCTACTGCTTTTCACAACACATGTAATTATATATATATATATATATATATATAAAATCAAGCTTAATCAAGACTGTATTTATTGTGACTTTCCAGTTTTGATCTGTTTCCGTTAGTGATGAATTTTCCCACAACTGTCACGACCTTCCTACACATTGCTCTTGTGCTTGAAAAGTCACAACATTGTTCTTTCTGCTGATGGGTTGAAAGTGTTGTGGTTAAAAAAAACAAAAACAACAACAACAACAACAGCACATACTTAGAGAGGTGTGATCTGAGGTTGCTAGAGAAGAAAGAGGCAGAAAACTAGGAAACAGACAGAGTGAAGAGACAGACAGAAAGAGACAGAGTGGTGGGTGGGTTGTATTGGAGATTGATGAGACTACAGGGAGAGTTAGACTCCTGACGTGGTGTGATTCTACTGATTTATATTAAAGGCAGTGCTCTATCACTCTCAGAGAGGTGAAAGCAAGGGGAGGGAGGGAGAGGGGGGGGGATTGTGGGGTGAAAGTGAGGACATTAGATCACCCTGTCAAACTAATCTGTCAGTCAAATATGTTGTTCCACACTGAACAGACTTGTATGTCAACAGCTGTGGTCTGTGTATACATGCACTGGTGTTTTTAATTAGTCACACAGCTCATTGTCTTTTTCTCAAAGTAGTAGCTGTGGTTTTATGCATGTACTGTATACGCGTGTTTGTCAGTGTGTGTACAGGTTTCACTATCACAGCCATCAGTGAGCGTGATGTGCTATTTCATCTGCGTGACAGAAAAGAAACCAAGGTAAAAAATCACTGTTTGCTTTGCTTGGATGGGTTTTTTTTTTCCTGTTACTGCTGTGTGTGTGTGTGTGTGTGTGTGTGTGTATAAAGGGGGGAGGACAGGTGTTTATGTGTGAAAAGCAAACTGGATATAAAAAGAACTGACTCTACTGCTGAACTTCTGAAGGTACACATAGTTGTACAGTAACTGTCTGCACAAATACATATTCATGCATTCTCATATCAACTCCCCTGTGGCTAAACAGACATATGCATTAAGCCCTTCAAGCAATTAAAGTACTTCAGCATTATCTCCATATCGAATCGCAAGACTAAAGATTACAGCCGTGACCAATGAGAATAAAATGCTTTAACTCTGTGTATTTATCACATATTCAAACATTCATGTTTGGCTAAATGAGCATGGAAACCACAAATCTCCATAACCATGGAAAAAGCAACCCGATAAACAAAATGTAAGTAATTTGCACAAACACAGACTGACATATTTATTAGTTTTATTCCAAACTTTGTAAATAGCAGAACTTTGTTTAAAACAATAATAATGAGACTAATAAGAATAAGAATAAGAATAAGAATAAGAATAAGAATAAGAATAAGAATAAGAATAAGAATAAGAATAAGAATAAGAATAAGAATAAGAATAAGAATAAGAATAAGAATAAGAATAAGAATAAGAATAAGAAATAATATGCAACTATGTACCGTAGACTGGGTGAGAGATTAAAATACAGATGAAAATATTCCTTCTATTAAATAAGATAAGATAACCAATGAAACAACACACTGTAAAAAATGGTTTGCATTAAAAAGAAATTCATTATTACACCTCCACGCACACACACATACACACACACACACACACACACACATACACACACACACACACACACACACACACACACACACACACACACACACACACACACACACACACACACACACACACACACACACACACACTCAAAGAAAAGGCAAGGGTATGGATTTTTTGTTTTTTGTTTGTTTGTTTGTTTGCGTGTTTCCCTGTCCATTTGTCTGTCTGGGTGTCATCAATTTTATCCAAAAACACCTGGACCAATTCCAAAGTAATTTTCAGGAAAGGGGCAAGGTGGTCCAGAACAGATCCCATTAAAGCTTGGTGAATGTAGGTCAAAGCTCAAGGTCACCAAAATGTATTTCTGTAATGATAAGAAATGAACTAAATCTAAGTAAAAGGTAAGGTAAATTTGTTGTGCCTGGTACCTCTTGTTTATAATTTGTTTTAGTTGGAATAAATTAGATTTGATTAAATCATACTGTCTTTATGGACAACTCCAACACAACCAGTAGTGACATGAAAGAAGGTCACTTTTATTAGAAATGTTAAATTTTGTAGGATCACTCAAACAAATAAAAAAAGATGAGATGAGTAGAGTTGCATAAGGTTAAAGACAAATTCGTGTTGATATATAAAGGCATGCTGTGAAACAAACACACACACACACACACACACACACACACACACACACACACACATTTTCGGAGCAGACATCAAACAAAGAGCTGCAGACAAAGTCACATATTGTGATGCACACAAGGGAACCCTGCTGTGATCCTGACTGGGGTAATAGTGAGGCCTCTGAGGGGAGTTGCCCCAGGCTTACCTTAACATGTATAACTGGATCAGATAGAATATATGCATGTTAGACACAAACAACAACAATAATGACACCTTTGAAAAACTGCATATTCACAACAGCCATGCTCATGTGTGCTTATATGAGAACTGGTGCTCCCGCATTGTACACACATTTTATGTTTAGATCTGTCTGTATGGCTGGTGGTGTGTCTCAGATTGAGAGTGTTTTCTCTGTATGGCCAATGCAGGTCAATTAATAATGCAACACTTGCAGAGGTAAAGGAGGCCTGTGTCTGGTGGAAAAGATGGGGGAGAAGAGGCAGAACAAGATAGAGAGAAACAAAGAGAATATAGAGAGGGGCAAGAAGAGAAGAGAAGATATGATGAGATGCAATAAATGAAAGAAGTTGAGCCAACACATCCTATACATAATGTTATAAATGTAAAGATAAGTTGGGAATTGATCCTATTTTTAAAGTTTGGAAGAAAAAAATGTGCCTTCTGTCATCAAAATACATGCTCATACATATGCATGTATCTATGACTATATACTATTCCCATAATGTGTTTACATGCACTGCACTGTATACTGACATCATATACTGTATATGGAACTAGAATGACACAGACATGGGAAAATCAATTGGAAAACTAATTAATGTGATGTTTCCAGGAAATTGGTCTTGTGCTGTGAAAATAGAGGTGGATAATTAGTTCAAACAAGCTCTATGGCAGCTTATTATTAGTGAGGCTTCACCAAAAACGGGAATGATTGGATATGTTTATGCAAGGAAAAGAAAGGTAAATAAAGAAGGTGACAACAGCCTTAGGGATTTGCAATGTTGAGAAGCTGATTTGAGGAAATGAGTTACAGTTAGTAGGTAAATTAACACAGAATGCTACTTATTTTTTCCTCAAACTGTTACAGAAAATGTGCTATTGAGTCGCTGCTATTGTTTATAGGCTTATGTGTCTGTTGTAAGGTAGGGGTAGGAAAAAACCCGTCATGGGTAGAGATGGGATGGATGAGATTAAAAGGGTCAAAAGGGAGAGAAGAAAAAAAGGAGGGGGGGTGTTATTGTGTTTGTGGGGATGCAAAGAATGGGGGGATGGGAGGAGGAGAAGGAGAGGGAGGAGGAGGAGGAAATGGTTGAGGTGGTCAGGGGGAAATGGGGGGACAGAAGCATGAAGGTAGAAAAAAAGTCTTTCGGGAGATAAGAATGGAGCAGTGAAGGGATACATCAGCACATGACCGCATCAGTGGAGACGCAGTGTAACTAGTGGCCCGAGAAAAAGTGCTGTATGTAGCCAAACAAGAAGAGGTGGAGAGGACATGGTAGTGTGCTCCTGCCTGTGTGTGCATGAAGGCAATACTTGAAATATAGAGGAGAAAGTGTAGGTGCTGAGGTGGAGATGGGAAGTGATTGAGGATGAATGTGTGCATGCATGACAACGGGAGGTGGTGCAGAGTGAGAATAATAAGAAGGTGTGTTCTGCAGACAATGGGGCCAATGTTGGGTGGGTAAGGGTTTTGGAGGGGTTAAAATCAAGAGGTCATAGAACAAAAGCAGTGAACGTACAGTATGAAGGACTGAAAAGGGGTGGGGTGGGGGGGTGGCGGAGGCTTATCTAGGGGTGGGAAAGGACAGCAGGATGTACAGTAGAAAAACAAAAACCATGCTGATGGTGGAGGTGGATAATAAAGGGGCAGGAAAGAAGTGGGAAGATGATAGGGGAGGGGAGGGGTGCTGGCTGGAGGTGGGGGCATATGAGGTGACGAAAGGGAGGGGAGTGAATGAGAGACAGACATGGGGGGAGAGAAAAGAAGACGAAAAGTGAGTCGCTGCAGTAGGGATCCTCACCCACAAAGGAACCCCATGCAGCCTCAGCCACTGAGCCAGAACCACTGCAGTTGCGACTGCTGTGAGTTTGTGGGTTGTGTGTGTCAGAGCGCAAGTTTGAGACCAAGTTAAGGCGTGGGTTGGTCTGTGTGTGTGTGTGTGTGTGTGTGTGTGTGTCTGTGTGTGTGTTTATTTCAACCTGCAGTGGAAACTGCGGCTTTGAAACCCCAACCACATGTAAAACTGTGGTCTGAAATCTCTGCAACACACTGCGGAGTGGCAGTGTAGAAGTGGGTTAGAGAGCGAGAGAGAAAGGATGAGAGAAACATGAGAGAAGTGGAGAGAGAGAGAGAGAGAGAGAGAGAGAGAGAGAGAGAGAGAGAGAGAGAGACCGATAGATATGGTCACGGAGAGAGGGAATGAAAGAGCAAAAGATCGAAAGTGTTAGAGAGAGACAGGAAAAGATCGAGCAAAACAAAGATTAAACAAAGACGAGGTCAAAGAGAAGAAGAGGAGGAGGAGGGAAATGGTGAAATATGGACATAGTGGACAGCAGGAGGGAGGGGTGAGTGAGTGAGTGAGTGAGTGAAGTCATGTTAGAGACAAAGAGTGATAAAGGGTGGGGGGGAGTGCAAAGGAGAGAGGGAGTAAGACAGAGTTAGGAGATGTAAAGTGAAAGAAATAGATGGAGTAGCTGTGAGCGAGGGAAAGGGATAGGAGAGTTGGATTAATGAAATAAATGCAGAGGAGGGCTCTGGAGGAAAAAGAGAAGATAGGAGAAGAAGAGAGGCAGGAAGAGAAAGAGGGGAGAGATAGAGGGGGGGGGGGGGGGGGCAGAGGCTGAGGAAGAGATTAATAGTTTTGTAGATCTGCTCCTGTGTTGCTACCTCAAGAGTAATGCCTTTTTTTCCAATCCTTTCTTCCATCCTCCTAGATTCCCTTTTAAAAGAGCTTTTTGAAATAGACACAGACACAGTCGCACACACATACGTACACATATGTACACAAACACACATACACACACAATGAATATCTGCTGTGATTCATGTAAGCTGTCTCCATTCCAGTGAGCATTTGCCAGCTCACTAATAGGGGAAATTCTTTAATACTGCGCCACTGTGGATTTCAAAGCCACTTACTGTAGTTCGCATGTCTCCGAACACATTCAAAGGCCTGGGCCTTCAATCTACTGCCATAAATAACCCACAAAACAGAGCAGGTTGCTGCACCCAGAGGGGAGATTTGTAGAGGTGTGTGTATGTGTGTGCAGGTGAACATGTACTGTAAGCATGCCTGTAACTGCATGATCATGCAGACTAAATAGTCCCATCTGCAGGACTTTCTAGAGAGGAACTTTGATCTTAGTGCTTATGATTAATTACTTGGGTACTGTATCTGTCAGTGCCACTGAGGCTCCCAGGCCATCCAGCTCAATATCCACCACGTACAACACATCAGCAAATTCAAAGCTCATACTAAAACCTATTGTCAAGACTCTGCTTCTTTGCGTATAAAGAGTAGGGATAAAACCCTACAATTTATGACTTTATTGTAAAATCTGCAATGATTAAGCAAACTTGCTTCTCTAATTTACCCTGGCAAGATATTCACAACCATCCAGCACACACAGACAAAAAGCCTCCATCAAATTATGTTAATGATGGTGTAAAACATTTATGGCTGGTAGTTCTTAGTGCTGCAAACTCTGCATTTCTATTCCTCTGACTGTCTTTAGGGCTTCACCTGCAGTAGCACTGTGTTCCTGCAGCTGAAGTTGAACGCTGGTGTCATTAATATTTAGTAATGGAATGCTAATGATCTTTCTGAATCATATCATCACGCCACAACCTCCAATTAACCTTTCCAGAACTCTATCGTTCTCTTGCGCCTCTCCACCTTCCTCCTCTCCCATCTTCACTGTTTCTTCTCCCTCTTGCGCTCATCGTCTCTTCCTGACTCTGTTTCTCCTTCTTTCTTTCTCTTCCCTCCTCGCTCTCATTCTCTCACTGGGACTCACTGCCTTTGCCTCCATAACCCCTTTTTCATCTCTAACTCTCTTTGGCACATTTTGCCTCTCAAGGAATGTATGCTTAGACAGTTTTCCTTCTCTTGTCTGTTTTTTTTTCCCTTGTGTGTGTGTGTGTGTGTGTGTGTGTGTGTGTGTGTGTGTGTGTGTGCGTGTGTGTGTGTGTGTGTGTGTGTGCGTGTCTGTCCTGTTCAAACCTGAAAGGCAGCTCCTTCCTTTTCAGAGTTCATATGGTCTCTTGAGAGATCCAAGGCCCTGTCCTCCATTTGTCCTTGGTACATTTTTAATAAAGCTAATCGGAGATTGGTGGATGAACCTCGTCACCTGCCTGTCACTCTTTCAGTTTTCATTCCCTCTATAATACACTCTCTGTGAAAGGTAGGAAGGACGGTAGAGTTTTCACCGGAGTGAATGTGTGGGGTTCAATATAAAGACTTTTTTAATCTCATGAAGTTATGAACTTCCCTCACACCACTGTGGCCTCATAATAGCCAGTACAGCTGTCCATAGCATTGGATGGGCACATTAAAAAGCACATAAACAAAATGAATGACATTCTTAGAAATTCATAAAAAAAAAAATAAATCAATTCTATTCAATTTATTTTGAATATGCAACAGATAAAAACAACCACACTCAAAACACACACACACACACACACACACACACACACACACACACACACACACACACACACACATTTTATATATATATATATATATATATATATATATATATATATGTATATTGTTATTATTATTATAGAACTTGACCTTTAATGTCAAGATTGTTGCATTCATTCACATCCACTACATCCAATATGTCACAGTACAATTATGGAAAATACATTTAGTATTGAATTAGCAATGGAAGGGAAGCCAAAGTTTTTTTGGGGTTTTTTCCCCCAAAGAAATACTTACTTGTAGGAGGCAAGAGTGAATGATGGTGTAAATGATCCGTTAATTCACTTGTCAAATTCCTGTCGTCATGAAACAGAAAAATTATGTCCCAATTTTGCTCCAAAAACTGCAAAGTTCAAACAGAACTAAATGCATACAAATTTCCACTGTTGTCTTTTGCAACACATATTTACCCCTGTTTTTCCATTTGAAAGAAAGCTAAGGATTTGAAATATATTTTGGATCACAAAATGTGTCTGTTAATAATTTACAAGAGGCCCTCTTGACCCTCTGTCTACATCCAGTCATGTTGTATTTGAAGCTTTTTAGCACAACTTTCTTTTTCCTACCTTCATCCAAATTATTTGGAGAAGTGTTACTGCCAACAAATTTAAAATAACCTCTTTGTTTTATTAAATGGTACATTTTCTTATTTTATACATTTTATGTTATCTGGTGAATATAATATTTGCATGTTTGAATTCAGTGTTCCAAATTGTTCAGAACTAGGCTTGTACTTTTATTATTATTATTATTATTATTATTATTATTATTGTTGTTGTTGTTGTTTATTACTCTGTGGGAAAGCACCTATGTGATGCTAACATCCACCACAGTCATATATTCTTTAAGCACTAAATTCAACAATCACATAAGGAAGTAGAAGACTGCGCTACTATAAACTAGAATAGAGAATGAAGAGGCCAAAGTGTTTATGTTCTGTATCACAGGAATGTTAGTTGTGGTCAAATACAGCAGCAGGTGATACTACGACATGTGTTAATTTCATAGTTTTAACCCAAAAACAAAACCCCGTCATCACTCCATTTATTTATTACTTTCTCCGTATTTTTTCCAACACACAGCTGATGAAACACAGATGGGATTTAAAGACAGTGGGACTGCAAGATGAAGAAATGCAGAAATAGGTGTGGTCTGGGCTCTACCAATCATTAAACACCTACGTCATATAGTTCCTAGACAACTAAAAAAAAATACAGAGTAGGAACGAAAAATGTTCTAGAAACTATGTAGTTGCTACACTTTGAGAAAGGGGGAACAAGGTTGCAGGAACTACAAAAGGTTCCTACAGTGGGAAAGCAAAGGAATTCCACTCAGTTTGCACTATTATTTATTTTATCCAGAGGTTTCCCTTTTGTTTGACTTGAAATAAAAGCCTTAAACTTATTTAACTGCATGATAAAATAGATTAAATATGTTGTCTAATTTCAATTAGACAATTGAACAACAATTAGTTACTTTTTAAAAATGCGGACCTGCGGGACATTGGCTTGGACCTTCTACTTGAGCAAAATGTAATAACTGGACCTTGGAGACTTTTAATTGAATGCCCCTACTCTAATAGCTACAAGTACATTATTACAAATATTAAATTATTTAACCAATTCTTCTCCGTTGCTACAATAATACTAGTAAATTAGATTATTATTGTTATGATATATTTCTGTATTGTTTTTGTTATCATTATGACTACAATTATCATTTTACTTCCCCTCCATCTTCCCCCTTAATTAATCTGATTAAAAAAAATTAATCATTTGGAGGCTACACACACACACACACACACACACACACACACACACACACACACACACACACACACACACACACACACACACACACACACACACACACACACACACACACACAAAATAGTATAGCAAACTATTACATGATCAAAAGCAAAAACATGTCCAAGTGTTTGTGATGTTAAAATGGGGTCATGGGCCAAAAAAGGTTGGGAACCACTGACTTAGTATTTGTAATGGTTGTGGAGGTACCTATCCCAGCTATGGACATGTCACCACTTCATCACATACATATGAACAACTATTCATTCTCACATTTACATCTATTGACAATTTACACTGACCAAGTAATCTATTACATAAAAAAATGTGTTCTATATCTTCGTTGTAGGCAAAGTGCTACATAAATAAGGAGTGATTGATTGATATTATAGTGTCTTTGGACAGTGTGACGAAGCCAGAGTACCAGGATTAAACCAACACAAACACTGAGAGGACATATAAGCTCCACACAGAAAGGCTCACACCATCTGGTGCTGCAATTCAATGTAAGACCTTCTTGCTGTGAGATGAAACGGTTACCTGACCACTAACTGCACTACCATAGTGCCCTCAGTGGGTCAGTTGGCTTTGGTGAGGACAAAAAATTATCCAACCATTACCCAGAGCGGATCTGACTTGTCTTTTGTTTAGTGACTGGCATTTGAAAAGACATGAATCACAAATATGTCACAGGAAATAAAAAGCATAGGAATGTTTTTTAATTCTCCATCTTGAGATGCTGGAAAATTACCGTCAATTACGCACTGAATGAACTCCCTCTGTTTGTGGCCATCTTGTAAATCATGTATCAGGTGGACCTCCAAGTGCAGATGGAGAGATAATAATAATAATAATAATAATAACAATGATGATAACAAGTAGTAAAACTACAAGTGGTTTTAAAAGCACTCGCCTCCCCATGCAACCACCGAGGGCACTTGATAATGAAAAGACAAAGTATTGTGCGCTCGATGTGACATTCAGTGAGATATACACACTTTAATGTTTAATAAAAGTCAGCTTTAGTGAGTCATCACAGCCACACCCAACACTTGATCAAAAATGTAGGTGATGACTTTTAATCACATGTGTGTAGGTGATTTTCACCAAATTTTGCTTCTAAATGCCAGGAATAATAATAATAACTGTTCCATTTGAATTTAATATGCTGTCACTGGCATGTACGGCTGGTCTCACATCTATTATAATCATAATAAATGGTACTAATGATGAACCAAGCATTTCTGACAATGATTTTCCTCCATTAAGTCAGATTTTCTACACTATTCAGTCTCCACTTTCAAAAAGCAACTAATGCAGTACATAATGGAACCCAGTGTGCCCATGCTAATTTTAGGTCATAAATGTTGCATTGACCATCTGAAGTTGAACTGTATGAGGCGTCTATATTCATGTAACTTTTTTTTTGTACTAATGTAAAACGTCTTTGAGTGTCCACTAAAAGCACTATACAAATAAAATGTATTATTATTATTATTATTTATTATTATTAACTTTGTAATGTGCAAATAAATAACTTACTGTATCATTGCATGGTAAAAGTTAAAAAAAGGATAATAAATTGAAAAGTATTAATATCCCCATTGGTAAGTTACTAATTCAATTATATATTAACAATACAAACAAACCCAGAAAAATATGTTATATAAGTTGTGGGAGCAATGTGAGGGCAATATAATATAGATGCTCATGAAATAAGATGACCATTGACCTTAAGCTACACAAGGGCTCCCACTCCTTACAAAAGCCAATTTAACTGCTGGGTTTGTCGTGGACCAAAGCTGAACTCCAATGCACTCTGGGCCACTTTAACCAAGGGCTACCTTTAGCTCACAAATAGCGTATTATAACATCCACAAACACAACGCAGAACACAGACTCCAAAACAAAAAACTCACACAAGTACATCTACATCTTACATAGTGAACCCTTAAGACTTTGTGTACTGCACCATTCCTAACGAAAAACTACCTAAGAGTCCCTTTGACCACCCGTGTGCCACAAAAATGTCACTATTTAGCTCCCTAAAGTAGAATTAAATATTGTAAGAGTCTCATTTGTAAGCCCGCCTCCATTTCCCACTGCCAATCCCCTGAAAATATTTGTAGTGTCTTTTTATACACTTACTCCAGGCTTGCTAATGTATTGCAGTACATCCTCTTGCTCTCTTTTGCATGTCTCTCCTTCATTTTTCTCCCTCCCTCTCTTTTGTAGCAGTGATTGTGATGAATTGAGTCATCTTAAGTGTTTCCTCTCTTTGTGCATCCCAGGAGGATTTCAATCCCCCTCTATTTTCCCTTGTCTCTCCCACACACCCCTCCTTCTACTGACTCCCCTGACTTTCCGTGCACTCAACTCCCATCCTTTACCTTATTGCAGATGTCGCCTTCATCTCTTCCTCCCTGTTTTATGCCTCTCTCTTTTTCTATCTCTGCTTCCATGACTTTCTTTTATTCTCAAAGCATCACTTAGATCATAATCATCCTCTCAGACCACTCCACCCCCAACAACCCCCACCTTGCAGTAAATAGATAATTTGCAGAATAAAGTGAATAGGTTTTAATAGTAGCGAGCCATGAATTGTACTGCATATGAAATAAAAGCCATGACAGTGTGTGAGGATGCTCTCTGTATGCATACAAAGAAAAAGGCACTGGGCTGCACACACATCCAGATATGCAAAGGAAAATATGCCTCTGCTTCAACAGCACTGCAGTTTCTGCCAAGGTCATGACCTCCACTTGTTCTGTATCATAACAAGAACATTGGCAACACTTGAATCATCTTCTGGGAGAAAATCAGGGCAGAGTTTTAATCAACTGTTGAGTTATGCTGGAGAGTGCCATCAATGAAATGGTGTCACAGGCACTGATGCATGACGATTTAGTAATATATCATCCTCTATAAAGTGGAGTTGTTTCATGATGACTCTTTTGACTTCAGAAGGAGTAACATTTGGGGTCAGGACTAAAGATTTCAGTAGTGTCTGTCACCCTGATTATGACATCCCTGTGAGGAGCACAACTTAAACTATCATGGCAAACCATATTTTTATGCAAATCATACGACAAATATTTCCTCAATACAACTCAGGCCCCGAGGAACTAATACTTTCCTATCAAAACATTCCCACCAAGCTGTCTTTAGATACAAATGCGCTAGCCGTATGTTTGAAATGTTTTGGTAAAGTAGCTGTTGCCAAGACATCAAACTTTAGACATTTCTGGAAAAATAAATATAGAAAACTCATTTTATGAGTCTTCAATTGAAAACAGTCAGTCACATGCTCAACCCTTTATAAAATGTTTGTCACACCCTCACCTAGTGGGGTTTTTGCCTAATAGAGGAGAGAACTTCTGTATGAAATATATCTGCAGTAGAGCACTTGGCGGTAGATGCCTTTGATTTGCCAATCAAGATGGTGACTTTTGAACGACCGCCACTATATGGCAGAGACAGCCAGCCAGAGGGTTGTCAAGTGTTCAAAGCCAAGGGCCCTCTCAGTTTAACAGTCTCAGTGTGTCTCTACTCCCACATTTCAAGTGAAGGCACATCAAGGAGCTGTTGCTGTTGAATTGTATACGTACATCTGTGTGTACAGCAATTAGATCATATGTACTGAACACGCTTCAACATTGGAGGAAATATTCACATCACTGCAGATGTACATATAGAAGAAAATACCCACCCAATATACCCACATCCACACTAAATATTCATATTACAATGCTGGTTTCTGGGCTGAATGTGTTGGCAGATGAAACAGTTTAACACAGTCTCATCTGCTCCCTGCTCTGCCAGTTTAACTGTGGGCTCCAGCCAGGTGCTGGGAGACAAAGAGCACCAGTGATGGTGAAAGAGAGACAGAAAAGTAAAGGAGGCTGATATGTTACCTAGTGCATGCCAGTTGTCAGGGGAGAGGACAAAAAAAAATGTGATGATGTGAGGAAAAAGCATGTGATAAAAAAAAATGTGAAGTGAAAACAAAGAACAAAGAACATGGGATAAAAATAAAAGGAAGGTGATGTAAAATGGCAAAAGTAAGTGAAGAACTTGCAGAGCTGCTGGCGGAAGCAGGTGTTGATGACTCTGAATCACTGCCACTTTAACTGTTCAAACAAAGTGGTGTCATCATCAGCACTATTTAAGGTGCAGCAGGGAGAGTGACAAGGAAAATAACAAAGCTACAAGGGGAAGCATGTGGGCAGATTTTTGCCTGAGTACAGAACAAAGGATGAAAAGATATTAAAGTAATAGGAATATGAAAGTGAAACCCAGGG
The DNA here is from genome assembly GCA_020466265.1 of Siphamia tubifer. Taxonomy (NCBI): domain Eukaryota; kingdom Metazoa; phylum Chordata; class Actinopteri; order Kurtiformes; family Apogonidae; genus Siphamia; species Siphamia tubifer. Next base: position 11,679,527 of record CM035783.1, on the reverse strand, counting down.
CAAAAGACAAAGGAAATATAAGAAATATTAATCTTTAAAGGGCCAAACAGCCAACATCTACTAAAAGCTTCCACTGATCTAAACTGTTTCTTACCTGTTAAACTACTGTACTAATCCTTTCAATACATGTAAATAATTGGTGTAAAATGCAGTGTATTATCTTTTCACAGTTATCTGAAATGATCCATTTAGACCTTTCAGTGTCTTTGTAGACATGGAAATTGTCATCTTGTACAACGTCAAGTCACCGGTGAAACCCATGGAGTTGGAGCAATGACAGTGATTAGACACATTTTCTTTTATGTTCAGTTAATGATATATTTGCTGTAAAAGTCACTTTTTCTGATAAAACCTTCATTGTTAATTAGAACATTCATGAACATCTACATGATCAGTGAATGGAATACAAAAAAATACATGACTTACACTGAAAATGTTCAAACTAAGGAGGATAATATTACAATCAATGATGACAAATCACTTAATAAAGTTTAAATAGAGAGGAAAAAATAGTTTACAGTGGGTTTTTATGGGTTAATTTGATTATTTTCTATAAAAAACTAAATGAAATAATGTAACACTTGCATATGACATTGTTTGTGCATATGAAAATTTCATGTCCTGGTGACATCCTGCTGTTCACCTACACTGTTAACAAGGAAAATGTGAGAAAACTCTGAACTCAATCTGAGCATGTCTTAGAAAATGTGTAATGAGAGTCTGCAATATAATGCAATATACTGTAATGGAAGGCAATGCACTATAATCTGAACATGATATTGCAAGTATCTGTTCAATTTAAACTTAATGAGTAGCTATTTTTGTGTGGTTTGAAGGATCTGTTCGAACAATGAAATCATTCCACACTTTATCAGCACAGACAGATTCAGCTGGTATTAGTAACCATGGATACAGCATACAACCACATTATTTGGATGGCAGTTAATTAAAAAAAAAATATATATTTACTGTAAGATTTTATACCGTTAAATATGTAAGAAAAGTATTGAATATTTAAAAAAAAAATAATACATTTTTAAAAAGTCATTATATTCACTAATTATTTTAGGGTCAGTATGTAAGCAATTAGTTGAGTGTTTCATTTGCTTTTAAAAGAAAGTTTGATGTTCTAGCAGTTATAAAGGAGTTTAAAAATGGTTATGTTTACTGGTGGAAGTAAAATGAAAAGGGTAATAGATATGAAATACATACTTAGAACTACCAACAAATAAATGATATGTATCTAGATGATATCATTCACCTCATTGTTCATTCTACTCATATCTAAGCAATGGTATTATTAAGATGTGTCTTTCAAATTAAAAAGAATCCTAGCCAGTTATTCTGAAATCCATTAAACTGTCTTCAAATCTTGACAAAGGTTATTGCATTAGCCCATAGTTTACATTATAGTTCAGTTAGCTTATCTCTGTTTTTAGACAGAATACTGCACCTGTATAAGCACAGATGTACAGCGTACATCTGTACAGCGTATGTTGTCAGTAGTTGTGTTAAGGATCTGTTTGCAATTGTCTAAACAATTACCACACTAACTCTGATTCATGGATTGACAAACACTGAACTTAGCAACAAAAGCTTCTAAATTAAACTCACCAGTGTTGAAAAAAACACTGTGATTTAATCATCAAATGTCATTCTTTTTACTTACTTACAGCCACACCCAGTGGTGAAAACATCAACAGTACTTGTAGGTTTTCTCACTTTCTTTGCCTTTAAGGGTTGTTTCTTCGTGGTTTTAATCAGTGGTATAGTCCAGGCTATTATTCAGTCAGCATTGTGTATATCCACTTCTAAACGCCCCCTGATATTCACCATTCAGTCATATCTGCAGCCAAATTGCCTGTTTTTTCCCCCTAGGATGCTGAAGTCAAGACCCACCCTCCTCTGCCTCTAATTAACTCGGACTCTGCCTTCACTGTTTAGATTGGTTAACTTTAGGCAGGAGGACTAATGAGCCTATCAGAAGTAGACTAGAGTGTGTCATATGAAGGAAAATATTACTAACAAGTGCTGTCCACTTCTGGAATCTGATTGCACACCTCAAGTGTCAGTGCCACCCCAGTTGATTGAGAGGTCACTGCACATCTCATTGAAAGATGTGTGATTATTGGAAATGTGAAGGCACACTAAATGTGACATATCAAGAGAACCTATTTTCATAGGATATCTAATTCTAAGAAAAGTTTTAAGGTGGTTTCCAAATGAGCCACTGTTTCACTAGGTATATGATTGTACGTTTAGAAGAGAAGAGATTTTGTCCAAATAATTAAACTGTTTCAATAGGCTAATGTTATGAAAGGCTAGACTAGGGGTCTGCAACCCTGGCCCTAGAGAGCCGCTGTCCTGCATGTTTCAGATGTATCGCTCTTCCACCACACCTGATACAGTTGATAAGCCTATCATCAAGCTCTGCAGGAGACTGATAACAGCCGTCAGGTGTACTGGAACAGGGAAACATCCAAATTATGCAGGATAGCGGTTCTCGGACCAGGGTTGTAAGACCCCTGGGCTAGACTGTCCTTTGTTTGCCTCATGTTGAATAAATTTACATTCATGCAGCTGCTAGTGTGACCAATAATACCTACAAACTGCTCTGGATCAAGTCATGACTAATAGTGAACAAATAACACAAACTAAATATGGTAGTCCTGCATGTCACTGTTTCTAAAACAGTATTTTTCTCTGGACTAAAAAAAAGGCAAAAATTGAGACTATACCTGCTTCTCCAGGGACCACTACACCACTGATTCTCGTAACATCACTTACTGATGTTCTGATCAAACATGTTACGTGTTAGTTTTCCTCACCATGGGAGACTCATTACTCCCTCTAGTGGTCATATAACTCCATCAGTGCATCAGCCTCTTTCTGTTCATCTTTCAATGAAAAACCCAATTTGAAGTCTTCTAAATCCAATTCCAAAGCTGAATCTTCCTGCTGTTTCCACTGTCACATGACTGTATCATCATCCTGCCAAGCCCATCCCAAAGACTCAAACATGGAAAAAAAAACAACCTCACATTGTGATTGATAGGCTGGGTTATAGCCGACCTGGTGTGGCTAATACTCAGCTTCGCGAGTCTAGACCAACACGCCAGGCAAAAATATGGTGATGAGCTGTATAAAGTAAGGTACAGTACAGAACAAAATGTATGGTTTAAAAGTGCACATTGAATGATTAATGATAAATTGAAATACATTGCCTATATTTCTATTATATTATATTCCATAGGCATGCACAGATAGACGCTAGGTGGTGCTAGAGCATTTTCCTCTTGGCCCTTTATCAATGAAATTCCCCTTTTGAAACTTTTTTTAAATGATGATGATGATCATTATTATTAATACTTTAGTGTTTAATGATCTTTTAGAAAAGCTACACGATTATAAACTACAGAAAAAAATTCCCCGGAAATTTCCTCACACACTTCCGACCTCTAGCTGCAGCAGCAGCAGCTGCTGAGCTGCTGGATGCTGTCAGTCCTTAGCGTACTAGGAATGACCGTGGACAGGCTTCTACTTGTGTACCGTACATACTAAAAAGCCAAAACACAACACAGTAAGCTGCAACTGTAGTGACCATATTTTTCTGACGGACCACCTATTTTCCAATGGTAGATGCTAAATTGGAAGTGACGGATGGCGGGAGTAAGGTCTGGACGTTCTGCGCAGCTGCAGATTGCGTTGCTATGGCCTAAAATATGACACTCAGATGCAGCGCAGTCAAAAAGCTGAATCGTGGCATGCTTTTATGTATTTTTTTCTTTCATGTGGAGTGTTTTGGCAAATCCAAGCACCACGAGGATGTCGTTTATATTTATTTATTATATTTGTCTGAACCTGATTAGAGTACTGACTCATTAAAGACTGTTTTTTTTTTAAATTTTATTTTACTCAAAGTTTTCTGTACACCACGGAATCTAAACAGGGAAGAAGGCCATGGCGATGCAAAGTGACATTAAAATAATAAAATTACCATCAAATAAGAGTTCAATGACTTGCAGCAGGTTTATTTTAACAAGTCAGATATGTTTGACAATGTTCAGTCAGTTATATTTAAGAACCTCTGTTGAAATATATTAAACAGTCATTTATACACTAATAAATGAATGGTAAATGCTTTTGATTCCATGAGCATTGCACTTTGTAAATGCATCTGTAAAACTGAACATTTTCATTTGTGTAGGTTTTGTAGGCAGACAACATCATTGAACACATGAACAAGAAACATTCAATCTCCAAATAACCCCCATTTCTGAGAAAAAATATCCCCATATTGGACATGACACCAAAGATATAGTCCACTTTACTACAGTCTGTTATAGCAAGGCTTGCAGTGAAGGCTAAACAGACATTTATCTATTTCGAAAAGATACCATTTACATACCTCAGTCCAGAGTTTATCCAAGCATTTGACAATGACTGTATATAGATAATATAGGATATAGACTTTATCAGACTTTTAACCATTGAATACAGGTTGAAAACTCACTTTTAGAGAATGTTACAGATAAAAGTCAAATTGCATTCAACATGTGTAATGCTTTTTGTTTTAATCTCACATTATAATACACAGAAAAGTGCCCCTCCTTTCCCCCCTGAGCACTTACCCCCCAAAATGTCTGTGCACGCCACTGGTATGTTTCTACTTACAGACGAATCCACATGTGTGATATGTTTGAAAGCACAGTAACAAGAAAATAAAAATTGCCTGAAAATCATTGTGGCAGATGTTTTGTTGTTGGTATAATTGATGTTACAATTGTCACTGGTCTCTTTAGTGTTCCAAAATAATGTGATAAAACCTCAGTAGGCAGCCAGAAAAAAAAAAAAAAAGAAAAAAAAAAAAAAATTTTTTTGATACTGGTATTTTTTTTTTTGCTTCCTTAGCTGTTGTGTTTACATTTCAGTGTTTACATGTTTTTTTGTATTTTTTTTATATTTCTGTTACAAAGTACATTGTTGGTAAAATCTAACCCCCCCCCCCCCCCAAAAAAAAAAAAAAATACATATGAGGTCAAAAGTAACTCAAATTCCTGGATTGGGGAACATCCACCAAAAAAACAGGGGTTCGTCTGTAAGAAAAAAAAGTTTAAGATATTACACCATGCTCAAGAGGATTCATTTTTAGTATGGATGAAAACCAATAGGCATTTATATGTTTTGTTCTGGTTTTGTGTTCTATTCTTTATCTGCCAACAGTGCTGGCAGTAGTTAAAGGAATTTTGCTGTGCCTGTCTGAGAAAATATTGACGCATAGTCCTCCAAGTAGGATGAAGAAAACCACAGAATTTATCCTTGATACCTTGTTTTATATTTTTATATCTTTGCCTGTTAACCTATGTCTCAGAATGAATTGTTTAGACGGAAGAGATAAATAGTTACAATCACTTAAGTTTATTAATATGATAAAACTGCATTGATTTTCTCATGGCCACAGGTTGTTTTTCACACAATGCATAGGCTAATTACCTTATTTCACAGTAGATGGCTTGTATGATTGGATAAAGGGATTAGTATATTTTAATTTGTAATGCAGAGGTTGGAAAATATTGGAATAATTCATTCAATATAAAAATGTAAATAGAAAAATGTGCGTATTGAGTGTGACCTATGACCTACACGCTACATGCAGTTATAAAGGGACCAAACATGACAGACCAGCAATTGTAACTTGCACAACAGTAGAAGTGAAATTTTAATTACACTTCATAATATAATAATATATATACTACTGTCTCTTCCCTCACCTTGCCACTCCCCGCCACAAGAGTTTCACCTTGGACTTCTTCTTCTTCTAGTGGCAGATATCCAGTGTTAAAAGATGCATACTGTCATGTACTGTACCAGAGTATGCAGCATCAATGTTTATTACTTCAGGTGACAGTCTGCATAATACATTTTTAAAGGAGAAAAATTAAAAATCAAACAACAAGAAAAGAAAAATAAATAAATATGCTGCTGTACTAAATAAAAAATATGAAGTAGCTGTTCACACAGTACTGTGGTACAAAATATCTACAGAGCCAATCAATGCCCTCATTATATCAAGTCTAGACTAACTTACATCCTGATAAAGTACCAAAGCAATCATATAATGAGTTAGTCCGTCTAAGACACAGTTCACTCTGTAACGTATCAGACTGCAACACTGAAGACTTGGGGTCATTCCTGGTCAGAGCAGCATTTGTATTTTTTTTTTCTCAAGATTTTTAAATGAGGAGTCACAGCCCAACTACTGTTCCAATTGCAAGTTTTCCTAAACTAAGAATGCATGCAATACCAAGATGTTGTTCTTGTCAGCTAGTTTAAACCAAGAATCCACTGGTTGACAGAGATGAGTAATCCCAGTTCCATAGAATAAAAGTCCTGCCATGTATTTGCTCAAACCACTCCCTTAACCAGTCTATTCAGATGAGCACAACTCCCCATCCAGGTAGATGAAGGGATAATCAGTGGAATTACCTGGGCTAAGTAAACAGATTCTATGGAGCTGGGATTATCTAACTCTGCTGGTTGGTGACTCATGTAGACTTGGCTTCCCAAGATGCAGTTTGTGTCGGCTCAGTTGGTCACGAGCCCACCAACCTGGCTGTGAGCCCGGCTGAACCGACAAAATGTAAGGCAAAGCAAGGCAAATGTATTTGTATAGCACATTTCATGGACAGGACAATTCAAGGTGCTTTACATAAAACATGTAAGAAAATTTAAAGATGCATTAAGATGCATTAAAAGACAATTAAAATAAGAGACATCAAAACATTTAAAAGCAAATGAGAATCTAATTTAAAGCTCCAGTGAACAGTAATGTTTTCAGGCCTGATTTAAATGAACTGACAGGTCATTTGTTCCACAGGTGAGGAGCAGAATAACTGAATGATGCTTCACTTTGTTTGGTTCTGAGTTTGGGAACACACTCTAAACCTGTTCCTGATGACCTATGACCTCAGCGCTCTGGATGCTTCATATGGAACCAGCAGGTCTAAGATGTATTTGGGTCCAAGGCCGTTTAGTGTTTTATAGACCAGGAGTAAGATTTTGAATTCTATCCTTTGACCCACAGGAAAACAATGTAAGGATTTGAGGAATGATGTGATGTGGTCCAGTTTCCTGGTACTCTGTCAGGACTCTGGCAGCAGCGTATTGGATCAGCTGTAGCTGCCTGGTTGATTTTTTTGTTTAGACCAGTGAAGACCCCATTACAATATATCACAGTTTTGTAAAATATACACATTTTATAAATGACATGTAAATATTGGTACAAATGTATTGAATTCAAATTGAGTGATGTAATGATTTGAGGGGAAATGGTTAGGGAGCAGATGGCAGAAGTGGGAGGAAAGTTCACAAGTACCAGTCGTTCCAATTACAGACAGACTTGCCATTCTTAGGAACTACATTCTTTATGCCCAACTGTTCAGGCTTGTTTTCTTTCTTTCCTGATTTTCCCGTTTTGACCTTGCCACTCCTGACTATGTTCGTTCAGCTCTGGTAACTGAACCACAGTCTTCTGTATTTGACCAATACATTTGCCTGTGGGTTCTGTGGTTCTCGTCTGCTCGTCACTGTGTGGTGTTTCTCACCCTGGGGTTTGTCAAGAGAGACTTGTGTTAACGTCCAAGTATCCTGTTCCCTGGACATCCCCGTCTGGTTCTAGTCCAAATTCTACAATAGTCAAGCCAGAGTTCAACTCCAGCCATCTATCATCTTTGTTACTCTGTGTCTTCATCCCTCTATCAGTACTCAGCACAGAATCCAGTCTGCAGCTCTGGCTTGAAGGTAGAAGACTGGGGTTCACACCTGGTTCATATACCCACTCACCTAAGCTCATCCACAATTCAGCTGCTTCTGTTAAAATCCTAATAAAGAGCATTTCTGACTTGTACCTGTGTTGTAGGTTCAAATACACAACCCATCACAGGTCCTTGACCTGAACCAGGATGATCTTTTTTTCCTGAGGCTCTGCTATGCTATATTCAGATACACCAATGAAAGACCTGTTATACCACTACCTACTAGAACCACCTATAGACCTCTAATGATTCATAATAATTACAGATTATTAAAGATTACCATGATCTTAATCCCAGTCAGTGTCTGTAAAGTAAAACCTTCAGATCAAATGTCATATTATAATATAATATTCTTTCTTTCTTTTTTAAAAAACTTTTTTTTTGTTTCCACTGTGCATATATACAGCCAGTTTCCTGTTTGAAATGTATGAAGACTGCCTTTGGGATGTTAAAGCCCAACCATTTTTTTTTCTTTTAACCCAATTTAAAATGATTCTTGATTATTTAAATTTACTATGTGAAACTGAGTGTGCTTCAAAACCCATAAGAATTTAGAATAGATGCACCTAACTTACTCTGTTTAGAGAATTCTTTCCACAACACATAATTTTTGAACCCCAGAACATGAATATTCATGAATCAATGATTGACATCCCAGCCAGCCAATTGCATGATTAGTCTGACATTGCCAGAGCAACTTGCCAAGTTAGCTATCAGCATGACTCCTGCTGGAAGGAAACTTCAGTGCAACAAACCAGTGTATGTTCACACATATTCCTTGTTTCAACTCAGTCACTATTGGCAATCTACTTTTCTGTGCTGCATAATCACAGAAATGGTCCTTGATTTTCTGTCAGTGACACAGTCAGTCAAATTATAAGGACAATCCAGTGACTGTAGGGCAAATCACAGGCACTTGAAAGGCACTGACATGATAGCAAAAAGAATCGTGTAATAATATTATCATACTGAGTGAATCAAAAAATGTATTCCTCTCTCTGAGTGTAGGCAAATTTTCATGTAATTCAAATCATTGACAGAACCTGGCTAACTGAAGACAGCTTTAGCTGCTGTACGACTAAACCACAATCAAATATCATTAGTTGCCATTGTGAAAAGAAACTACAGTTGGATCAGAGAGCAAGGCGACAGCACAGAGAAACCATGACCACAAAATATGAAACTACATTACCATTGACAAATATCGCTTGCTAAATATTATTTAAATACGTTTGCATCTCCATTGACTTGATAATAGTGTCAGTTGATTATATTCAACTGTTTTTAGTAGATGACAGAGTTTTTTGAAGTAGTGCATTTTCCTCTTAAAATGTACTGGTTTGTGCATCAGTCTATCAAAGAAGGCAATCATACTTTTTACTTACATTTACATTTGTTTTTTGTTGAATGGTGGGTACAGCTCCAGGCAGCTCGCCCATAAACTCTGCTTCATTTTTTGAAATAGTAGCCTACTGTAAATTGACTGTACTGATAGGAGGAGGGAATTTGGAGAAATTGACAGGCTTGAGGGTGGGAGCAAAAGGGTCATTGCCGTAGATAACATAACACCTCATTTTAATACATGTTTATGGTCAGAGGGGGATAACAACAAAGTTATTGGACCATTTTTTCCCCCTTTTTTTCTTGGCTTCTAAAATGTTCCCCTTGATCAACAATGCCATTTTTGGAGTTATATGGAGTGAACAAAGTGTAATAGTTGGGCTTTAAATGACAGCTGTGAACGTGTTTTGGGTCAGAAAATAGTATGGATATCAGGATCAATATATCAACATCCAACTTCTTCATCAAAACATAATAAAGGAAATAGATGGTATACTTGGAAGTGTGCAGTAAAGAACATTTTTGTAATCGTTAATAGTGCACTGTGATATCTAAACCAGGGAATTATATTAATTTTGTGTCAAATCAAGAGTTTCTTACTCCAGGGGAATTTGCCATAATATGAAACATAAATTTGGAGGACTGATATCCAAATCACCAGAGGTCCTGAGGATATACTACTCCTATCCAAATAGAGCCTGGAGGCTTATTGAGAGGAAAAGAATTATGGAGGGACAACTTCAATGTACAGAGAGACACTGAAAGGCAGCCACTTGGGCATATTTTATGACTTTGAATGTAATGTTACTGTTTTATATTCTAAGTCTCTCTTCATCAAAGTGACTGTGTATAGGCCACCTAACCCCCCCCCCCCCCCCCCCCCTCCCAATTTTTGTCACAGAATACTCAGATATACTTTAAGTCATTCACACAATGTAAGTGTTGTAGCACCAGGAAGTTTGACACTGCTGAGTTGTCATCGTTATCATTCACTCCCATTTCATTTTTAAGCTGGCAGGTGAAGTGGCATGTTCCTGAGCCACATTCTGAAGATTATAACCAAAAAAGAATAATTTACTTTGGCACCAGTGAAGAAAGTAAGGATTTTTTTTTAGTCATGATTCTTTTGGCCTGATATTCATTGTAGTCTATGGTGATTTGACTTAAGACATCTACAGTGAGTTTTTTTGTGTTGTGGATAGCTGTAACAGTTCATTATATAGACAGCCATCCACATTTGCCACCACTGTGACAGTGATTAAACCCTTATGTGACACATGCACCTTCAGGAATGCTGTCCACTCACTCACACTCACTTGCTTATAGTTGTCTGTCAGATCTAATGATGATGTGTACGTCTGTCTTTTATGGCTGACTGGGTTTATCCAGGTCCAACACTGTTTCATGTGGGACATGTATGAATGGTTGTGGTTAGAGGCAGCCACAACCCCCTGCTGAGTCTCCTTTGCAGTCTTCTGGCGGTCCCTTCATCCCACCCAACATATGGGTCCTATCTATGCACAGCTGCCACAAGGTGTTAGGGTCAGCAGCCACATCGTCTTCCAGAAACCTTGGTCTGATTTTTGTTCTCTTTCATCTGATCTTTTGAATTTTCCCCTTGCTCTCCAGCTGACCAACATCCTTGTTGTACCTGACCATATTTCACTCTGCCAAGGAAGCTGATGTAAGGGCATCCTTACCACATGCTGTAGTCACCATGCTCAGTGATCATAATCTCAATATTAATGCACACACATTCAAGCTTCATTGACCTACACATTTGAGACAATTTGCATTGACTTATATTCATTTCCTAGAGTTCACCACAACTTAACCCAATATTTAAAGAAAGTCAATGCTTGACACATTGTAATGATTTAGATTGTGGGTTGCTCCTAACTGTGTAAAAAGAGAAGTATCCACATATAGTAGGTTTTCACAGGGACAACCACCAACCTCCTTCTGCTGCTCTCTTAGTACATCAAATACAGTACAAAGACAGAAACTGATGTTTCATTAAATTATGGAAAAGTGAAAAGTCTTTCCCAAGCTTACCATGCTGAGACTAGAGTAGAAAAAAAGAATGGCATCCAGGTCACATATAAAGGAATGTGATCAGTTATCGATAATTACAGCTGCTGCTTATGCGTTCAACCCCCCCACCACCCTCGCCACCACACACACACACACACACACACACACACACACACACACACACACACACACACACACACACACACACACACACACACATATCTGAAACCACCTGTAAATTGGCAAAGACTATATATGACACAGAGTAGATTTTCCGTCATGAAAACACTGGGAAAACAATAGTTGCAGAAAATCTGTGTACTCTCTAACCACTTGAAATAGAGTGTGAGGACATGTAATTATGGATTTAACAACCTTCAAGCACTGCATTTCACCCCCACCCCCAGCAAAAAGGAAGGCAAGGGGTATTGCTTTTGGAAAAAAAAAAAATGTTTGTCTGTCTGTTTGTCAGCAAAACAAAAACTACCAGAATAGTTTCCAGGAAATATGAGGGATGGTCCAAAATAGAGCCTATTAAGTTTTGGTGAATGTAGGTCAAAGTTCAAAGCCACCAAAATGTGTTTTATAGAAAGGGCAAATCAGGAATTTTCTTTCCATTTCTTTATACTCAATTTTGCATATGTCTTCTTTTTGCTCTCACTGTTGATGTGATTTGGTATCAGAAGTTTGAAGGCCAAATCTGAAGAATCTAGGTCAAAGGTCAAACTCATATTTAAGGTTAAAATCGAATTTTTGAACATTTGAACTATTCATCTTCGAGACTTCCAATGAGTACCGAAACATGTCAATCCTGCATCTTATGTGTATAGATTTTGACCTATTGTTGAGGTCAGGGGTCACTCTGTCAATACCTAAAAAACTAAAATGATCTATAATAGAAAAATAAGTTACTACTGTTATGTTTGAATTTAGCGCATTCATATGAAGGGGTAAAGTTGTCCCAATTGTCAATTAGACAGAGGATAGCCCTTGAAATGGATACAAACCAGGACCGCACTATGAACAGAGAAGAAATTTCCTATAATTCTGTTTAAATCATCAGCTAGATGAAGGAAAACAGCATAAAAGTGCAGCAGTGACAAAGCACAAACACACAAGAACATGTACAGTATTTCTTTGTAAAATAACTTAACAAATGTATTCATTGTTAATGATGTTTTAAAGTGTAATAGATCACATCACAGTTGATAATCACAAACAGATGAGATGCTTACTGGTATGTGTATGGTGAATACTTTTGGAAACAAATTTCTCACTTCTGTTAATAGCAGCATCTATTGTGGTGTTTCTATTTCCACCTCGGCTCAGTACAGTATGTGGTCGTCATTGCGTTTCGGTACACGTCTGTGTCCTGCTCAGAGGTGCTGATAAACTCACTCATTTCATGTTGTCTTGTCTGAATTTTTACATCAGTCACCAAGGATTGAATCTCCTGGACCGACCATGATGTAGTTTTGGGCTGCTATCATGTGGACTAATGTACCAATATATTTACTGTCAACTTCTGCATCTGTATTTTGTAAAACATGTGGCTCACAGAGACTGCTGATAATGTAACAGATGATGAAGTGTTGTCCCATTTCTTAAGGGGAACATTTCAACCCCTACTTCTTGCAACTCATTTTCAAAGGGTAGAGGTGAGGGGTGAATTGGAATTGGTTCTTACACTAATGTTAATCAAAACCACAACACACCTAAACCTAACTATTACCCTAAAGACTGTTTTAATCTAGCCATAAAACAACATGAAACATAATGCCTAGTTTTGTCGTTTATAAGTTTCATGTGTACAGTATGTTGTGAAGAAGTAGTTGTCGAGTCCTGGAACCTCATGTGCAAAGCTTGCATATAAAAGCTTCGCGGTCACTTCTTGTGCAAACGTTTGACTGTACAAAGGCTTGATGTGAAAAAGTGTGGTTCTCCATGCAAACTTCATGGCTGGCGTAAGTACATTTCTGTTGCATTTGGTATTTGGCAGCACACAGAGGCACTGCAACACAACACATATGAAGGTTTACTCAGAAGAGTCATGATGTAAAGTGATAAAGTGCGTCTGTTAAGGAATGGATTGTGACATCAGGATGCATGATATTTTTACTTTGCCAGGAAACAACAAAGTTATGTTTTTACCAACATTTATCTGTTTGTCTGTGTGCAACATAACTCCAAAATTTACAGATGGATTTGGCAGAGATTTTCAGGAAATGTTGATAATGACACAAGAAACAATTGATAAAAGTTTGGTGATGATCAATGAAGGGTGGGGCACACATGTTTTTCGGGGGGGGGGGGGGTTCTTTTTTGGTTTTGAGCACATTGAATGACCACTGAGCATGATGTACGATGCAGGGGCAGTTAGGAATGTGGGAACCTCTATGGTGGGTAGACGCCCTTTTTTTCAACTCCATTTTTATGTCTGCCCTTCTTTTTCACATTTGCAGTGGTCCGATGTTCAGCCTTTACTGCATTTCATGACTTCAGTCAGATTCTCCCAACCAACTTGCTTGGTTTTGGTGCTAATTCCGGAGGAGAGGCTTCCAAACAAGTAAATTTTTTGTCTTGCTTCTACCTCCAAATAATCCCCTTGCATTCTGACAAAAAAAAAACATTTTCCTGGTCGCTCTCTCTGTTTTCATTCACCTAACATGGGCACTTCTACAGCTCCTTTTAAACCAACTAGCATGTTCATGGACGAGACTGGACGGAGACTTTGGCTCGTGCATGTACGCTAAATTTCATGTGAATTGTGATGTACAACAGGAATGTGTGTGAAAACCTTCTTATACACAGATTGATACATACAGATTTTATTGTACATATCTTTCCACATTTTCACCTGCGCAGAAATTCAGTAGGAAATCCATGCAAGTCTTAGTACATGAGACTCCTAATGTCCACTTCTTCTCTTGCCTTGTGAACTGCCTTGTGTTTGTAGCAGTCTTCAGAAATGCGTAGCCAATCCATCCCCAAACTCATTCTTATGATGTCATCCTTGGCAGGAAGTTGGTTGGCCAGTATATTCGTAGAATCCTCCTCAGGCAATAGATGATGAAGTCTGTATTTTCTTGGTAACGGTCACAGCTGTCCTCCATGCCTTTGCTCTGCAGAATATGACTGATTGATGTTGGTGTTGAAAAGTCTGACCTTGGTGTAAAGGGAGAGTTCACTCGAGTTCCAGATGTTATGTAGCTGCGAGGTTTCTGTTCTTGCGTTAATATGTACGTCTGCTCTGCCCTGTCTGTGAGTGATGTTGCATAGGTAGACGAAGGCTCCCACTTCACACAGTGCGCCTCTTTCTAGTATAACCGGATCTGTATGGTTTGGATTTGCTTTAAGGGTTCTCATATTTCCTTTGTGGATCTTGATCTGTGAGTTTTGGTGGATGAAGAGAGCCAAAGAATTTGTAAATTATAGGTCAAAGAGTTGTATCAGGAGGGTCCACTGGTTGTCATCTGGCTTCTAATGTCGAATAAGAACATCCATACACATAGAAATACAGAAAGAAATTTAGAATTTTTAAATTATAACATTTAATTCAAGTCTGTTAAAGTTACCAAACCAAGAAACCCAGTACTCATTCAAATCCACAAAGTGCTTCAAATGCATCCTTTAGCACAGAGCATGTCAATGTTTTGGTAGTTTGTTTGCTACAGCAATTCTGTGGTCTCTCAAATTCCATTCCTTCAAGGCCAATCGAGTGCATAGCAGTTAAACAAGGAGGCAGCAGGGTACCTCTGTGAATGGTTTTTATAGCTGACATCTTGGAAATGGTGGCTCTACAACCTCACAGATCTTTACACACACACATTTTCGCACACATTTATCTGCACACTTGGACAGACACTTGGGGCTGACATTTCAAACTGTCAGAGAGAATGCTGTCAAACTGTGCATTGTCATGGGACGAGATGCCTGTGTGCGGCTGGATCTGAGTTTGCACATGTTGATGTGTGTTAAGAGCAACTTGCTTTCAATTGCCAGGGGAGACTTATATAATAGCATTGATTTATTTATTTATTTATTTTCCTCACCCAAATCTTACATATTACATGCCAAAACAAACAAACAAAAAAATCTGACTTAGTGACTCTTGCCTTTGGCTAACCCTCACCTCTTCACACACAGACACATATACACACCATTCATATCCCCTACCCACCAAACGCACACTTATCGAATTAAATAAAGTCAGCGTTTTGCAGCTAGTCAGTTGCAGGGAAATAAAACACCATGTCATTTAGCGCTGATGGGATGGAGTCTCTATAAATAGTCATTTCCTGCTTGCCTTTAATTAAGTGGCGCTACTGTCAGCTGTCACAGAACACAATTATCAAGCAGACCCATTTAGCAAACTAACCCCTTCTCTGTCTCTGTCGGTTTATCTGTCCGTCGGTCTGTCACTCTGCTCTGTTTACTATCTGATTTAATAATCATCTTTCCTACACTATTATCATCATTCCTTGGCATTTGTGTGTTTCTGCGTTATATAGTATGGTGGCCAGTCTTGCTAAATGTGTTTACTTTGTGCCATTTGCCTTTACAATGTCTGCTTTTTACTGGATGTTTGCTTTGCCTGTAGTCACATTCTTTTCTTATTTCCAGTTTATATTTCTCCTTCCATGTTGGCTTCTGCCCTCTATGCTAGGTTTTTAAGATGTGTTTTACCCTAGCTTGTATGTGTGTGCCTGTGTGTGTTTGTGCATGTGTGTGCATTTGACCGTGAGACTTTGCATGAGCTTTTGTAGATGTGTGATAACATCACTGCCGTGTTTATTTAAAAGGTCTATTGCAGTTCTGATTGGAGCTACACTCACTGTCTCCATCTGAAAGCTCTGAAGCATGTTATTCCCCTGGTAGAGAAAGTTAGACAGTAAGAGGGGGAGCAGCAAAGGAAGGGGGTAAAGCGAAACGCGAAGAGGAAAAGAGACAAGGGAATGTGTGTGTGTGTGTGTGTGTGTGTGTGTGAAAGCAGTGGCGGCGGAGGGGTAAAGAAGACATGGAGAGATAGCGAGTGCAAGGCCAGGAGATGGAGATGGTGAGAGTAGGATAGAGAGAGGCTGAGAGAAGGACACTGCAAGGACAGTGCAGAGGAACGAGAGTGGAGAAGGAGGAGGGAAATGCACTCAGGGACACAGAAGAGGGAGGTGCACACATGCACACACACACAAATACATATCTGTAGCCACACAACCACTCACATGGCTAAATTTATGCTGGGTTTCACATGTATCGATAGTCAATCAGTCTTTATCATAAACATTCTGGGAAACACAACCTCCCATTTCCGCTGACACACTAACACCAATAGACAATTAATCTTTCACACACACTCACACAGAGCCTTATGCTGAATATTCTTTTTAAAGCACACATTTTATTGATCCACAGTCATGTAGCCGACAGTGTATGCCTACTAGATACTATCTGAGTTTGCATATATACATACATACATGTACATGTCAGGGCTGTTGATATTTTAACTCCATTGTTTGGGTTCTACACTCAAGTCTGCAGACGCACACTCAGGGGAGGTGAAGCTCAATGTGAACTATGGTTTGTCACTACTAGAGTGTCAACGGATTTATCACCCTGGAAGTGGGCAAGAGGACCAGCAATAACTGTTTCTCCCACACAGGAAGGGCATCAGATATACACACTCTCCTGTACAGCTAAACACAAGTACAAAATGAAACAAGTACAAAACATTTTTTTTAATTGAGAGTGTGTTCATGTCCATGTCCATGTGTACACACAGATAGCCTGTCTTTCTGTCTCTCTCTCTCTCTCTCTCTCTCTCTCTCTCTCTCTTTCTCTCACACACACACGCATACACACACACACACATTCACAGTAAGATGAGAAAGTCCAATTATCAGCTGGCATTTCTCTCTCAGGGTAATTTAATGCATTGGGTGAGAGCTTCTCATTTATGTTTGGTAATTACACTCTCTCTGCTTTACACTCCCTTTAATAAGCTCTAACTTCACTGCATAAACCGTTAGATTACATAGACGCACAGACACACACTCACACACACCCACCTACGCATGCAGATGAACATTTAAAGGCATACTGTCTGGGAAATACACTTGAATTTTCATGAAACATGAAAGCATAGAAGTGGGGTGGGGTGAATGCATATATATGTCCACATGGGCACATCCATGCACAACGCACCCACTCCCACTCCTAGACCCCTCCAGTCATTCTCTTTCATATTATCATTCATTACATTATTGCACTTGTTTTGGTGATTTGCGTTTTCCCTTCTATAATTCATTTCCCCGTCTGAATTTTCATCAGGGATTATGTTTTTTGCGTTATGGAAATGGATGTGATTACTATTCATTATGTGGTTTCATGATTCAGAGTCTTAAATGTATGTGTGTTAGAGTTGTGTGTGTGTGTGTGCACGTGTGCTTGTGTGTGTTTGTGTGTGTGTGTGTGAGAGAGAGAGAGAGAGAGAGAGAGAGAGAGAGAGAGAGAGATGGCATTATTGGTATGTGCATGTGAGCACTTATTCAGAAAGCTTAAACTGATGCAAAAGTTGTGTGTGTGAGAGAGAGAGAGTGCGTGTGTGTGTGTGTGTGTGTGTGTGTGTGTGTGTGACAGAGAGAGATGGCATTATTGGTATGTGCATGTGAGCACTCTTTTATTCAGAAAGCTTAAACTGATGCAAAAGTTGTGTGTGTGTGTGTGTGTGTGCGTGTGTGTGTGTGTGTGTGTGTGTGTGTGTGTGTGTGTGTGTTTGCATTTCTTCAACTTGAGAAGTCGTGACTCTCCATCAGTGACAGGGAGGCAGAGTGTGTGCTGTGACTGTCGATGGAGCATCTGAGAGACCAAATTATAGCTGTGTCATCTGCTTCAGTTCCTGTTTGAGAAACCCACTGCATAATCATCCAACTCTTTCCAGTTTCTAATGAAAATATGTACATAAAATTGGTCTCTAGTGACTTCTTTTTATAAACAACAACACCTTACTACAAAAGCTAATCAACAAGCAGCTTTACATCTATGGCACCTGCAGGGTTTATCAAAGATCAGAGACCATTTTTGACTGAAATTATTTTTGCATAATTAATACACAAAACATTTATGCATGTCATCGCTTCTTGGACACTGACTAAATCCTAAAACTCTCACATATCCAACAATGTGCAAAGTTTCGAAGTAAATGCCTGTTAGTGTGTGATTCCAATTCTCACTAATGCGTTACAATTATAATCACCTACAAAGTTGGATTAATTTACTTTTCAGACAAATTCCTCAGGTTTTTTTTGTCTTATTTCTGCACCTCAGTAATCATCATTTCACCAGATGCAATGGTTATATATTAACCCCCAGTTCCACTTTATCTGTCAAAAATAACTTTAATCATTTTCACTAGCATCATTTCACGAGAAGAGGTGAAAATATTTTACTGCACCCACATGACTAACAGTATATCTCAGGGTAGTAAACATGTGTCAGCAATGTTTTAACTATAAGCCAATGAATATGGAAGGCTCAGACAAGTTGCAACAGTTTTCTTTTTATAACGAAGTTGAAACTTTACATGTTTCAAAATAAACGATGAAATAATAGGAATATGCATATTTTTCTGTTATCTATATTATAGTGGAGTGAATATATGGTATTAACATGTGCTATATAAATGTTACTAAAATACACATGTAATATTTTGCAGGGAGTCAGCAGTGAGTTGGAATGGGAAAATCCAGGAGTTTATTTTGTTTAGTCAGCAGTTACTCAAATGAGAAAACAATATATTTTATACTTTCTCATGTATTTCTGGATCTATTTTGCTTTATGTTTTGGAGTCAATGCCATTGTGAAGCACTCAGAATGTTTTTCTGACAGGAAATAAAGTTTCAGGATTGGGTGTACCCATTAGGTTTTTCCTAAAAACTACTTGCATGACTGACCCTGATTAACGATTTAATGGTTTAATCCCTTTACCCCTGATGCGTCAGCACTGACACATTCTGAATTTTTTAAATATGTGTTATTACTGAGTTTTGTTCATGGAACTGATCTATGGAAATAAACAGATGTCAAAAAGCAACTGATTTACAGTACAAAACTAAAACTATTGGAACCAAATTACAATATAAGTTTTTTATTTAGCATTTTTTTACTTAGTTCTTTCATACTATTTGTTATTTTGTAAATATGTATTAGTTTTTATGTTGATTTTGTTGCTTATGTTTATTTTTCTACCTTTTGTTTTTTATTTAAAGATTTTTCTTCAACTTTGTTCCGTTTGTGTCTTACGTTGTTCATGTTACTTACTATTTGTTCATTTTTATTGATCACTTTGGCTGCTTTTGTTCATTTTGTTATTTTATTCTTTTTCTGTGGAACTGCTAAAGTCTCAGGAGTTAAAGGCTTAACTAGCTTTTCTCCTGTTGAACTCTACACCAAACAAGGAATTAAATGCAATGATCATACCACAGATGGGCTATGGGATGGGCATAACTGAACTGGGCTGTATTTTTATATGATTTTTTTTTTATTATTGGTGTATGTTGTAGGCTGTAAGTTGCAAATTTACAAATGAGAAAATCAGAGCACTATATTGGGAAGAAATTTCACACATTCTCGTTATTGAGTCACAAAATGTGCTACAAGTGCTATAACGCCATATGTATCATATTTGATACATGAGTTTTGAAACCATCTACATGATCTGTGTGATACATTGATCTGTCATTTATTGCAGGTGTTATACTCTAAAAATAACCCACTATAAGTGAAATCTGCAAATTAGCATTTCTATTAAAGAATAGTACTGACTTTACACGGTACCTGAATGTCATAGCTGTCATTATGTGGATTAATGTACCAATATATTTACTGTCAAGTTCCGAAATCTGTATTTTGGAATCCGGCAGGTGGTGGAGACAAGTGTCTGACCACTCAGTGTCTGCAGAGTTTACATGTCATCTTTTTGTATTGCCCTGAACCTGGGCCTCACTTCACCATTACCAATCAGGATGCAGAACACAATTGGCATCCCCGGAACTGGGGACCTTGGGTAGGAAGAGGTTAAAAAAAAAGTATGCAAGATTGCACTAAAAAATCTACAACACAGTGAGGCTGCGAAAGGTCAACCATTTTGTAGCGAGGAACCACAGTATTTTTTTTCTTCAAAAACCTGATGTATATAATTAGATACATGCATTATACAGATAATACACCAGGGAGAAGAATGTGTTCACCAGAGGCCTTTCCAGTGACTCTACAGGATAGTTATCAATGAGGAATGTGAAGTCTTAGTTTTGTTAAGTTTGTGGTTTCTACTTCCTGATTAAATTTGTAACCTTCCCTGCTTCTTTGTTTCCCTTTTTTTGCCTCCTTTGTTTGTCTGTGAGATTCCCTCCTCTCGTTGCCAGTTCATCCCTGTCTTCCATGTCACATGTTCCAGCATTTTCTCCTTATGTTGCCTCCCTGTGTACGACCTCTGCCTGTGTTTTTAGATTTTGCCTTTTTGCCTGCTCCTTACATGACCTGTCTGTCACGCTGATTGACCACCTGTGTACGACCCATGTTTTGCCTGTTCCTTGTCCGACCTTTTTGCTCCGCTGACTGACCGCCTGTGTACCGACCCTGATTTTGGATTAGAGAGACTGAATTTTAGCTTCCCTGTTTGTGAGTCGTGGAATTTGGGTTCAGCCACCTGTCCACCAGTCGTCACAGTAGTGCCAATTTAAAAAATGAATTACTAATTTGTGAAACAGGTTTGTATTATAACATGATTTTGTTGATTAAAACACAATATTTTGAACACTGAGACCCAATGTATCAAATATGATACAAAATTAAAACTCATACATAGAAATAGACACATAAATGGAAAAATTTGGGGTTATTCAGGAGGACCAATAAAGGCTGTGGATGTTTCTGTCAATTATGTAATGGTTCAGGCATTACAGGGTTAAAGAATGAGATTACAGATTTCAAAAGCATGAACAACTTAATGCTGTGTCAGTCTGTAAACACGTTCCCTCAGGTGCACATGAAGAGGATTTAGTGAACAGTTAATCCTTCCACAGACTCCGTTTTCAGATAAGGATGACTTATGCTTAGTGTCAACTTCATAAATTAATTCTGTGCATTAAATGACCTTAACACAACTTATTGTTTCCACTGATCTATCACTGACTACATCTTCCATAATATATAGAGGTCTGGCCATGACTAACACGTCTTTCAGGCCTTATAAGCAACAATATCAAGGTAAATCTTACAGATTCTATTAATAAGCACCTTGAATATTATGAAAATGTAAAAGTTTTGTGCATGAAAATGTTTTATTTGAAACTAAAAATTAAAGTTTCGGTTTCGGTTGGCCTCTACCAGGGCTGTAGTCAAGACCACCTTTATCGAGTCCAAGACCGGGACTGATCGAGACCAAGTGAAGACCGAGCTCAGAGGTTCAAGTCCAAGACAAGACCGAGTCAAGTCTGAGTCCAGGACAGAAAAAAAAAAAAACAGTTGTATACATGACAGTATGAAAACAATCATTTTGGGTTATTATTTATTGATCTAAAAGCAAAAACATTGTCACAGCATCCAGGATTTCTAAGTAGAACCATTCCCCTTAATATCACATCATCTATTCTAAAGAAAACAGAATTTTACAAGGTGATACCTATAGTTACAAGCATACTATGTCTATGGTTACAAGTATAACTGATACAAACACCTATCCATTACTATTACCACTGATAGGTACTAGTACTGAGTATTTGAGCAACTAAATTACAATATAGCTTCAGTCCAGACATAGACCAAAATGACCAGTATAACCAGTGTAACATAGACCAAAATGACCAGTATAACCAGTGTAACATAGACCAGATTGACCAGTATAACCAGTGTAACATAGACCAGATTGACCAGTATAACCAGTGTAACATAGATCAGATTGACCAGTATAACCAGTGTAACATAGACCAGATTGACCAGTATAACCAGTGTAACATAGACCAGATTGACCAGTATAACCAGTGTAACATAGACCAGATTGACCAGTATAACCAGTTTACTCATACTTCACTGGAAAATCAATATTGTATAATTTTGTTATTTAAATGTGGGCTAATGAGAAAGACATCTATGTTCAGAAAACATTAAAGTTTGGTTAAATAAAAATACAATTTAAAATATGTTCTTTTATTTCTGAACGAAGCCCAAGTTGTTTACGGAGGATGCACACACACGTTTACTTTACCCTAAAGTGAACGTTACAAATGTAATTCACGACAACCAATCGTGAGATTTTTTTGTTTTTCTCATGAAACCAGTAATACCAGACGTACAGTAAGTGATGATAACTATGTCCAGAACCACATTACCTTGACTTATCTTCCACTATGTTGGCTAATGTTAACATAAACATAACACATAGCCTAGCTTAAGAGGCTAAGCAGCACCTAGCTCTGCAGTTAACTTACCCAGATGAATGATGATATTTTCCTGTAATATTGGAACAAAATGAAGATGCCAAGTCAAATACCAGCGAGTCTAAGACCATAAAAAACTGGACTCAAGTCCAAGGCCGGACTCGAGTCCAAGGCCGGACTCGAGTCCAAGGCCGGACTTGAGTACTACAGCCCTGACCTCTACTCCATCACTCCAATTAATTTAATAATTGGCCATTTAATCGGCTCTACTGCAGATCTGAAACCCATTAACAATCTTTGGCATTTGAAGCCTTTACATCTCTCCCATCATAAATACTATGAATGCAGCAATACTCGAGAAAACTGTGTACCATTTGTTCTGCCCTGCATGAGACAATCTGTCCTTATGGCCTGCTGATTATCAGTTTCACAATTGATTTTGTGTTGGTGCATTATATGATGTGTGGGTGTCTGTCCAGGGGATCAAAAATCCTCCCCCACAAGTGTGTGTTTGTCTCTCTCTACATGCATATCAATATAAGAGACAGGGGACAGAGACAAGTGTCTGCTTGCAAACTCTCCACAACCCACCCATATGTGTGTACATTAGACCCAAACCCTGATCCATGCACCTCACTTTTAAAGGCTTTATATTTGGCTTATCAATACATACACTATAGGTGCATCGGACCAAGGACAAACAGACTTAAGAACAGTTTGTTTGTTTAGTTTTTTTCAAAAATGATGGCTCTGAATTTCAAAGTGCAAAAGACATCATTAAATATCCTGCAAATTATTTTCATCCGTGAATCTTTTATTTTGTCACTTCCAGTACCTACCTGTATTTTGTTTAATTATCTGTGCCTGTACCTATACCCATGACCCAGTGTACCCAACCCAGTGCAGGACTCTGACACACATACAATACTGTTACGCTGTTACAAGGAAATGCATATTATAGATGACCATGGTGTTTTTGTCCTGCTGTTTTCTTTTAGATTTATATGCAGAACAGGAATGTCTTTATTAAAAAAAAACTCCCTTTGAACCTTATGTGTACATGTGGCTGTTTTGTATGACTACTGTACAAGTATTCAAAAAGTATGTTCAGTACAGCAATATCATTTGTTCCTACTGTGAAATTCAGGTTTTGCTGACATGAAAAATAAAAATATAAATTTGTGTGGGAAAAAAAACAGAACTCTTTACATACAAGACACAAACCAATACAGTGGTCCAAGAACCAAGGTACAGACCAAACCAGGGGCTACCTGTATCCTTGATAATTGAATGTGATTCTGGGTGGGAATAAATGTTTGCATTTCTTAAGGTATTGTGTAAGTGTTGCACAGCATAAACAATGAAATGGAGGATGCATTTTGAATAGGGTTGAGACCCGGAACCAGTTCTGAAAAAGAACCGATTCCGAAATTGTGGAACCAGACACATTTCCTTCATTTTTTTAAACGGTTCCGATATTGGTTCCTGGACATTCTCATCTGTACATTGAAGCAATGATGTTACGCCGCGTGCTACTTGTCTGAGCGGAGGGATACGCCCACATTGTACTGAATACCAGACTGCGACATTTAGAAGAACCTTTCGCAGATGCAAAATTCTTTAGAAGAAGAAGACTTGTACAGTAAGGCATGATCTATCAACGGGGAGGCTCCCACTGCATTTAGCTGAGAGCATCTCCCTCTGAATCCCAGGCGTCGGAGCACCACCTGTGGCCACAGAACCACAGACAGTCACCCGTCAGCTAGCTAGCGAGCCGCTCACAGTGTTGTGAATGGCGCTCCGAAGTGTGGCTATACATTGATAGATGTGGAAATGAACACACAAAGTGCAATAAATGCAATACATTAATTTAGTAAAAAGGTGGAAACACATCCACCACGAAGAAACATCTTGTAAAACATAACGTTAACATAAACACATGATTTTGAGAGCTGGAGGATGTCCACCTCAAGAGAGAGAGCACCCATCTCTTCAGACTAGTACTATATTATAGAAATAATATGCTATATTGTATAAAGAATATACTATAATCAACAGAGATGTAAATGTTGGCGTTATTAGACAGCTAAACATGTTGTTGTAGTGAACATCTGTTAGAGTTAGAAGTTAGAACACTAATGAATAATGATCCCACGTTTATCTATTTATGAGAAACGTAATGTTAACTATCAACAAACATATATGTTTAATTGGCTTTAAAATTAAATAAATCTACTTAATAATAATAATAATAATAATAATAATAATAATAATAATAATAATAATAATAATAATAATAATAATAATAATAATAATAATAATACTTAAGGAACTCATGTTCTTATTCTAATGTTACAGTTCAGTGTGTTTACATGCAGTAAAAACTGCCTCCCTGGTACCTCTTTTTTTTGTAAAATGTGGAATTACAATTACAATAAAACTGCATTTGTATGTATGAATCTGTGTTAATGTACTTGTATTATAATATAGAATGGTGTAAAATAAATATATTGAAAAAAGTAAAAAAAAAAAAAAAAAAAAATATATATTTTTTTTTAAAGTATATATTTGGAACCATTATAGGGACCGGAACTGTTTAAGGGGAACCGTTATGGAACTGGAATTGTTATAATTCAAACATTCATTAGTATATAATTAAAATGACATTGTGGTTTGTGTTAGAATAGAAAAGTTAGACAACTTTCGTCCATGTCAGAATCTGTTTTGTTGTACTGCTATGGTTTTGCAGTTGCTCAGAAAAGACTTACTCTACTTCATCGTAGCTACCATTATGATCTATTACATTCACCTAGATATGTGAGTGTGGACAAGAATGAATATCTCCTTAACCAAGGCCTGGCTTTTGTTTTCACCTCTACAGAGGAGGGTGTGATAAGAACAACAATTCAGTTGTTTGCAATCTGCACTCTTACAACCACAGTGCAACAAATATCCCTCACTGAAAAAAGTAGTCGGTATGAAGTGAAGGCAAATGAATTAACCATGTAAATAAAGAGGGTTTTTAATATTTTCTTTATGTTGTCATATAAACATTATTTCTCTTGAGTGCTTAGATTATCCCCGTTTTTTAATTCAAGGGTCTCTATCATGAGCAATGAACAATAGTCTAATCTTTCATTTTTAGTCTGGCCATGCATTCAGTCACTTAGCTGTCGCTGTTGTCTTTTTCAAACTCATTTATTGTAACTGTCATTTTTATGTTTTTTTTTGTTTCTTTTTTTTTTCTTACATGCTTCATGAATTTGCTTCAATTAGCAGCTGTTGATCACAACAGTGTTCTTCATTGCAGCATCAGTAAACCACTGATTGACCTGGTGGTTTTTTTTGCAGAGAGCTCTGAATGGTGATAAATGGTATCATTCCAAATTGCTTACACCTGAGCACATCCGTCATACCTTTTTAGTTTCTGGAGTTTAGTTTCTATTCTGCTTTGTGAAATAGCCTTCTGAATCGATTTGGTTTCTGTGTAATCACAAACAGGAATAGTAGAAATATTGGTTAATATTTTGG